>JACXGJ010002784.1:0-61235 GCA_016801105.1 Esox niger | reverse complement strand
TGTGTGTGTGTGTGTGTGTGTGTGTGTGTGTGTGTGTGTGTGTGTGTGTGTGTGTGTGTGAATCCCAACACTGAGATGATCACATCCTCCTTAGTGTTGCTTTGTAATTAGCTGAGACAACCCCCACCCCCCCCCGATTTTAGTAGCTTTTAATTAGACCAGCTAATTGGACCATGTCAAGGTAGCACTCCATTTTTATGTGTGTGTGTATTATGCATAAATGGGTTCTGAATATATACGGTGGACCCAGTTTCAGTCCTGGGCCAGGAAACAAATAACTTCCTTGAATGTTAAGGACCTGTCTAACCTCATTGTCTTTGTGTTGTAATTAATGGGCTTGAGACATGGGCTGAGCTAAGGAGGCACATGGAGGGGTGAGAGGGTTGTACACAGCTAGGTGGTATAAGAATGGTGTTATGCCTTCTATCAGCGTATCAACGATACGCCACGGCTAACGCCAAACATCTGGAGGGCAGCAGTTTGTTTCCAGTGATGTGTGTCTGAGTCAGCAAATGGATCCAGGGCCTCTTAGCTTGGACGAAGGGGCCAGGTCAAAGCACAGCACCGTGCCAAGTACTAGAGCCTCCCAAAGGAACGTATATTTCCCGGCCCCCTGCATGGCTCCCGCAGTCCCCCCTATTGGCCACACCACTTTAAAGGGATGAGACCAGCAGCTGCCGGGGTCACGCGCGACAGCGTGCCGATCCACCCGGTTGTATGTGTTACCGTGGCAACCTGTTGGCGGTGACAACGACATGCGCTGGCAACTGGAAAAAGACGTCTTTATTGTTAAACGCGAGTCGTTGGACTTCTAGAATGTATTCCTTAATTAAATGATCCGGATTGTTGATGCTGTTTGCTGACTTAGTGCCTCTTCAGTTTTTTTTGTGGTTATCGTGGATAATGTTCAACATAGTGGTTCTCAAACCTCTCCTGGGACCCCAGCCATTCTGTGTATTGGATGTATTCCAGACAGAACACCTTGAGCCTATCGAGCCATTGAATGGTTGATTCAGTTGAGATCGTTCGAGGCTACAACAACATCATGAGTTGGCTATGGGTCCCCAGGGGTACCACTGATATAACATGGCATTGGAGATTTTAATTCTTCCACGGACAGATTTTAGCTCAGTGAGCAACCAGGAAAATGAAAGAGTTGTCAGTGGTTTTTCCGGAATGATTTTGAAGTTCATTATACCAGCTACTTCATTACCTTTCATCCCCCTACCCTCCAGTTCACCTCGGTCCTTGGAGGCACTGGTTAATGTTCCAGAAAGAGTATTGCAGGTTTAGCTGAGTGAAGGCCAGGGGGCCTGCTGGACAGTGACCCATGTTAGTCCAGGTCAGAGGTCACTAGATGAGCTTCCTCGGGTGAGGTAGGGAATAAGTGGAGGGCGGGGGGGGGGGGGATTAGGGCTTTTAGGATGTTTGGAGGCTTAACCCAAAATATCCTTCCAACGACTACCTAAATAACAAAGGAACTCACTTGTTTACATAGAGCGGGGGAAATACCCTTCTTAATGCTAGCGAAATTAGTATACTTTCTACTAATATCTATGGTTTTCTGGTGGCATTCACATGGTTTCTCAGGGGTTTTTATGCTTGGCAGACTTCCTAAACTGGCTATGGCTGCTGCCTCAAGCTCTGCAATATGCAGTATAAATAAAAACAAGGCTGAAGACCCTGCCTTGTGTTGTCCCCAATCCCCTCTTCTCTTCCGCTCTTTTGCTCCTCTCCCTCTCCGTCCTCATCCCTTGAAACTAGGCCAGGGTTTAGCCCAAATGGCATGATTAATGCGTGCGTTTCAAATAAAGGCCATTGTCTTAATAATCACATGATATTCTCTCATTGGTCGGGGGTGGGGGGGGGGGGGTTCTGCCAAATCATCAACCCTTTGTTTTGCACAAATCAACCCCTGTAGTGCTGAGAAAAGTCTAAGCATGTATGTTACGCGTGTGGACATTTTTAGACGGACAGTGTCACAGTACTACTGTTTGATTTTGTGCTACTGTGTTTTTGTGACACGGTTATACATTTCACCCCCGGTGAGGAAGAACGTGGATGGTGAGATTAAATTCCAACGCGCAACACACTAAAGTATGGTAACTGCTGTACCAACATAACCACGTGTATCAGTGTGTGTTTCCAACGCTTTCAGTGACGCCCTCAGAAGGTTGCGGGGAAACGGCGTCTAATTGGGGGGGGGCGAATAAACCTTGCATGAAATTGCTTTTGGGCCCTGATTGTTAAGAAGGGGTCCCCCCCATCAGACCCCTGCCTGCCTGCAAAGTGAGCAAGTTCACTGGTCCGTGATCACTGGGGCATGAAGGAGGCTGAACCTCAAGGAAGACGGTGTGTGGGAACGCGCGTGTGTTTGGTGTGTGTTTGGTGTGTGTGTGTGTACAGCCATGTGAAAAAGTGTGTCAGTTTGAGAATTTCAACTTTCTTGGAGTTGGTTCTGTGTCAGAGAGAATATGTGAATATGTGCTTATTTAGGACTGTGTTTGTCTGCATGGGGGGGTCGGATATCTGTATATAGGTTAAAAGTGGGGTTTTGGCGGTCTTCTGTGATGGGGGGCTGAGAACAGTGGGTTTAGGGGGTTGTAATCTGTCCGGGGTAAGCACGTCCTCATTCTGGAGTAGACAGCCTGTTAGACACAGTGAGAGCAACACGGGACAGGTCCAATCACACAGCGCAGGCCGATTTGAAACACAGGAGACATCGCTAGCTGGACTAATCCACTTGAGACCGTTTGGTACCGGTTCTGAAAACACACCGGCTAGAGACATGACAAGATGTCCACCACAGAAATGGCAGACGTCCTGCGAGAGAAGGTTGGTTTGGTGAGGGACTGCGGTGTGTGTGTGTGTGTGTGTGTGTGTGTGTGTGTGTGTGTGTGTGTAAAATGCGCTTTATGCGAGTGAGGGAGTTTACACGTGCGTGTTTATAAAGCCCACGGAATCAAAGTAGGGTGCGGATGTCAATCAATCAAAAAACGTATCCTGATCGATCGATTTACTGCTATGTCTGACCTCATCTGACCGACATGCGTGCCATTCCATAAGGAGCCAAGAGGAAGGATTGTCACGTATCTCTCACGCAAACACAGCCTTTAAAAGATCTTTCAGCAAAATGCTTCAAGCGTATCGCTGTATCAGTAAACACTCCCTCTGTTTTCCTACAGACGACAACTGGGTATCCCTTTATGCCCACCTGCCTTTCTACTGTACTAGAAGTATGATTTCCAGAATGGGCATTGCCATCCAAGTCAATGAGCTGTGATGGTATTTCAGTGGCTTCTGCCTGTCTGCCATTGTGCTTCCTGCCAAACGTGGCATATGGAGAAGGCAAGCAAATGTCTGAGGCTCTGCTCGGGGCAATGGAAATGGATTCACTGCTCATTTAATCTGAATGTCAAACACACACACACACACACACACACACACACACACGCACACATGCACACATGCACACACACACGGAAGCTGTCTTGTGGGCCTAATCAACTAAACTGACATTTTATATCAAACAGCAGCGAATCCAAATATAGCAAAGAAATGTAATCATGGCCATTTTACAGTGAGTTGAACAGAGATTAAATTCTTGAAATCGGAAGTGGTGGCATTCAGTTCGGTGTGAGATCCACTGAAATTGCTTTCTCCCTTATCCGACAATCTTGAGTTGTGTACGAATATTTTTCTAATACAAAATGTCATTTGAGAACAAAAAAAGACAAAGACTCAATTTCGATAAATGAATAACATGTTAATGTGTGCTGGCTTTTTAGTTGCATTGTTGGCAACGAGAACTATGTGTCGAGTGGGAAGAATTCCTGCTGTGGGATGTTTGGCACTTGTTTCGTCTAAATGCGAGAGGCTGTTGAATGTTGGGATTGTTGTGACTAGACCCAACCGTTTGGGAAGTACTTTGTGGGCAAAAGGTCATGTGTCTTGTGGCTGGAGGTTTATTGTTCAGATAAAATCTAACTTTATTTGAAATGCATCTGTACATTTCAACTCACTCACCAGTAACAAAAGTATATTCTGAGAATTGTTTGTTTTTCTCTGCTACTGAAAATTCCAAAGCCACAAATATTATGTAACGATATTTCTAGCTAGACAACACATGGCAAGATATCACTTTTGATGGACCGTGTAAGCGGAGCCGGCCTAGAAGAGCGAAAGTCTCTTACTGACTGACTCACTGACTGACTGACTGACTGACTGGCTGACTAACATCCCATTGTTAAACAGCGTAGTGCTTTGAAGACGCAGACTACAGATCAACAAATTCTGCGTTTGACTCCCATCACAGTCAAAACACATAATGCCATAACATTTGTTTAGGGCAGACAAAACCTTCGCTGGCTACAACCCTCAGTAGCTACATTATAGGACGCCTATAATGAAACTTTTTTCTGTTGTATTGCGACTAATTCTGGTGGATTTTCGAATGATGTTTAAGGATTTCTTCAGGATAGACAAAAACTTTGCTGACAACATGATTCTCTCATCTTTTCACTTGACTAAAAAGTCAGTGCTGAACAATACATACAGGTTTTAAAGCAACGCATGCTGCCATCCAGATAATCTGTGAGTCTTTTTCAGGGAAGGCCTTGCTTATTTCAGCAAGACCACATTCTGCACGTATTACAACAGCATGGCTCCATAGCAAAACAGTTTGCGCGCTAAACTGTCTTGCCTTCATTCCAGTCCTGTCACCCAAATGAAAACATCTGGTGCATTATGAAATGAGGAACCCCGAACTGTTGAGCAGCTGAAATCTTGTATCAAGCAAGAACAGGATTACATTTCACTTTCAAAACTTCAGCAGTTGGCCTCCTCAGTTCCCAAACGCTTACAGAGTGTTGTTAAAAGACGTGATGCAACACAGTGGTAAACATGCCCCTGTCCCTTTTTTGAAATGTTTTGCTGGAATCAAATTCAAAATGGGAGTGCAACAACAAAACTTCTGTTTTAAAACTTGAAATGTTATCTTTGTACTATTTTCAATGAAATACTCGGATGAAAGTATTTGCACATCGTTGCATTCTGTTTTTGTTTGCATTATACGCCGTGTTCCTCTTTTTGGGAAATGGGGTTGTGTATCTGTGTATGTGTGTGTGAGTGTGTCTCTATCTGTTTGTGGCCTTACTGTATCTGCGTCAACAGGCTCTCACACAGTCTGTCTCCTTGCGCTGGGTGTATTTCAGTATGACCCGGAGAGCTCAGGCTTCATCAGTACTGAGCGCTTCAGGGACCTGCTGGCGGCCCACGGCTCAGAGCTGGACCCGCATAAGGTGGAGGTCCTACTGGCCCTCGCTGACAGCAACGCCGACGGAAAGATCTGCTACCAGGACTTTGTCAACCTGGTGAGCTTGCCTTTCTGAAATGATCATTAATAAGCTAAATTAGATGTGATATTCCTTTGTTGTTTGATTTTCACCAACAAAAAGTTGAAAATAATGTTTTGAGTGAGGAACAGAAGCATTCAGTTCGCAGTGGTTTCTTAATTTTAATTCTTTTCCTCACGCAAAATCTTCCTTTCTGACAATTTTGGAAAGGAAAGAAAAAGGTGCTCTGGTTTCTTCATTTTTCTCCAGAGCTGTATGTGTATGTTATACGCGCAGCGAGATGCAGTGCAGTAGGGGGAAAGACAGGGCACATGCTAGATAACATTAATGGAGACGATGCATGGGTTTGATGGGTTTGATTTGCGCTCTGTACGCTACTAATGGTTCTATCCTCCATGTCCTCATTGGGGTGGGACATCAAGGCCCTGATTGGCCCTGATTGTTTTAAATTGGCACGTTGAGGGATTCCCTAGCTGCTTTTCTTTCGCAGCAGTGTTCGAACTGTGGAGGCAGGGGAGTGGATTCGTCTGGGGAAATAATCAGTTTTTTGGAAACTTCTGGAAGACTGCGGTGTCTGGACAATGGAGGGTGTGGGCTGTGTGCGTGTGCGTGTGCGTTTGTGTGTGTGTAGTCTCCCAACTCTCCCTTTGCTTTTCCTCCAAAGAGGCCTATTGTCTTGTACAGTGGGCTGAGACTGGGCCTTTTGGAACTTGTGAAAAGGGAGTCCTGTTGGTCCGTCCTGGTCGTACAAGCAGTTGAAGTTCAGGGCTTGGAGCGGCATGTGAGACAGAGAGGAATGTGGAGCTAGAAACGTGTGTGTGTGTGTGTGTGGCTTGGCTGGTTTTGATGCGCCTTTAAACGTCACAAATCCCCATGGCTCCAACATTCACTGGGACCCCAACAGAAGCAGGGAATAGGAAGGAAGGCGGTGTTGAGGAGGAACGTGGAGGGGGAGAGAGTGAGAGACCCCATCTTCATTTTGAACCATGGCCATTCCTTAAAAGCTGTCAGCTGGATGGGAGGAACTGCCTCTTTTTCCTCCCCCACCTAATGCCGTCTGTCTCCCTGCCTCTACCTCCATGCCACTCCTCTATCTCCTCCCGTTCTCTATATCCTCCTCTCTCTCTGTGACAGTGTCTTCCGACGTAGCAGAATTCTGCCTATTGTCCCTGCGTTCCTGAACTCTCTCTCCTCTCCCCTCTCCCTCTGTATAGTCCTCTGTTGTTTCCTGTATGGGAACAGTCATTACCTTTCTCCATCTATTTAATGAAAAGAAGAAGACAAAAAGAAGTAGAAACAGCACTGTCTTTATGAGGCCCTAACCTGTGTGTGTGTGTGTGTGTGTGTGTGTGTGTGTGTTTATGCCCACATGTCTGCTTGTGTATGTTCCCTCGGCGGGGGGGGATTGATTGATTGCGTGGTAATGTTTGATTCCCCTGTTTTTGGCTTTGGGGAGTGGCCATGGTGACCTCCACACAGATCAGTGTCTCCTGAAGCCCGCTGACACTCCCAGAACCCATGGATCTGCGTAGGCCCATTTAGTTTTGCGTGCCAGATTTACCTAAAGCTGTGTTGCTCCTGTGTAAGTACAGACAGTTTACTCGTTGAAATAGGTGCAACATCGTGCCATTTTAATTTCACGGTATTGTCTCTGTTGCTATTGCTAGCGGTCGTCAGCAGATGACAGATAATTTACACAAAGTTGACACATATATTCACGTGCTACTGGGTTAGTGGGATATAACAGTGAGGATATGAAATACATTGATTAACAGTTAATGCACATTTATAGATGGATAGATGTGTCTCTGTGTGTGTGTGTGTGTGTGTGTGTGTCTGTGTGTGTGTTGCTGTGTCTGTGACTTCGTGTCCACAGTGCTACGTTTGTGTGTCTCTCACGGTAGGAGGTCGGTATGCATGTATGGGAAGCATTGTCAGGCAGCTGTTGCCATTGCTGGGACGAGGAGAAGGGCTCAGCGGTTGCTAGGTGACGACAAAGGCATTCCGTTGCCTGGGCGAGATGGGCGTGTCTGGCAGCGTGGCCGCTGTCACACTCAGGAGTCGCGTGAAGGATCGGGGTGCTTACAACGTAGGGGGAACCATGACGACAAACAGGCGCCTTGAAAGGAAGCCGAGCGATCGTTTTAGGGACCTGAGAGGCATCAGTCACCCCCAAGTGGAAATTAAATAATTAACGCTTTTATGTCAAATAGTTTCTATTGGGGTTCCTGTCATGTCAGAAAACTAAATTAAATGTTTCAATAAATGCCTTGCTAAGTGTCCAATGTCCTGTATGTCCAATGTGTATTTTTTATTGTTGACTGCCCTGGTAAATGTCTCTCAGTATACCTCCACATTCCCTTACTCAAACAGATGAGCAACAAGCGCAGCAACAGTTTCCGTCGGGCCATCCTCCAGGGCGGCCGTCAGCTGAAGGGGGCCGGGGCCCTTAGAGACGAGGTGGGCCTGGGTCTCTCGCAGAGGCTGGTGAGGCACGTAGCCTACGAAACCCTTCCCCGGGAGGTCGACAGGAAGTGGTACTTTGACAGCTACACCTGCTGCCCGCCACCCTGGTTCATCTTGGCCATCACCGTCGCAGAGGTAGAGTTCATATTCTCTTGGGTCTGCGTGTCTTCACATGTCTATATTTTGAGAAGATGATGCTGCAAAGTGCTCAACAATAATGGGGAAAATGTATTTTGTATCGTCCACACTGACTTCCTTTGTTTCCCAAGGTGGCGGTGTTCATCTACTACGGCTTCCTGTTGGACCGCTGGGTGTTGCAGGTGTCCAGCCCGTCCTTCCTCAGGAGTCCTCTGCCCTACCACCCTCAGCTTCGAGCCCAGGCTTGGAGATACCTCAGCTATGCCTTCATGCACGCGGGGTGGGTACCAAGCCTGGTCCTGGGGGAATGTCATTTGTCCCCATATGACCAGGAGGCAGACCGCCTCCCGGTTAAAGCATCTGACGGGTAACCGAAAGGTTGGTGGATTCAATCCGTCAACCAGCCAAGTGGGAAAATCTTCAGTTCTGACCTTGAGCAAGACCAAGACCTATGAACCCTGATTGCTCCTATAAGTTGCTCTGGATGGGTTCATCTGGAAAAGGACTCATGTGTAAATGTATAGTTGCTCTGTCCCAATATACGCGCTTGATGTTGCATGGTGTTTGGTGTGCTAGTATGAATACTGAGACCGCTTTATTGGCCCTTCAGAAAGCCTGTGTAATCTCTCCCAGGTCTCGGAGGTGTGTTTTACTGTCAACCTTGAATATCCAGAACATGAACCTTTAAGGAAATGGAAGAAACGTAAAAAGTTTTCCAGTAATTACCATGCAATTATTCTTGAAATTGATATAATGCATTGAGTACAGAGAGGGGATAAAATGCATGCATTGAAATTTCATCTGACAGCCATATACATCATGATATCTTGTCTCATAACTACCTTAGGGCAGCATTTTTCTATCTATTCATATTAGCAATGTAACTGAGGCCACAGCTGTCTCTGTTTGCAATGATTTTGCTTCTAAACCCACCACATCCGATTTATCATTAGAGTGCAAAGTCATAGTGAGCCATTCATTAAAGGGAAATATCAACCTAGATTCATATTTTTGGTTGCTTTCCCTGAGTTGTTCTTGACGGCCCATAGAGTCATAATTAATCGCTATCCCAGCCTGTCATTATTATTATCTGCATTGTCCAAATAAATGAATTGAAACTGTTCGTCGTGAACCACAAAAGCTACATACAGAAACCTACTCCAAAGCACTGAGACTGGTGGTGTTGTTTACCTCCTATGTTTACCGGTCTGTTTCAGGAAGGGGCGGTGTTTGTATACAAACACTGAGCATTCGCTAGCTACCAATGACATCGTTGCTGAATAACGGAGGCCATGTGTGGTGGCTACAGAACATTGTATAATGCCAGTTTAAAATAATTAAATCCCACCTGGTGTTTCGTCATTATTCAGTCAAAAGAACGTATGCTAGTACGACAGATTACTGAATTTAGTGTGAAGTGTTTTTTGAGTTTGTTTCCCTGATATTTTGTCCCCAATCACGCTACAGTCATGGTAATGGTAAGGGGTTGTTTTATTTAACCATACAACAATCCTAATTGGTGTATTGAAGGCCTGAGTGATTCATTCTGACACTGAGACAAGGGTGATGTTGACTGGCTCGTGCTTGTGGAGAAGCAAAGCTCTGTCTGAATAAATTAGCGCACAAGGCCGTTCCACTGGAGATAACGAGACCTATTCATTTTCCAGTACTAACGAATCCATGAGGGAGGTGCAAAAGTACAAGTGTCTCCCTCTATTCCAATGAGAGAAGATATCCCATTGTCCGTACACAATGGAAATGACAAATACATGTCTGTCTTTGGATGGCCACAATGTAAAACAAAGAATCTTGTGGTATTTTTAATGATGTGCTTATACTACTGGGCAGTCAGTTTCACATGTAAGGCAGGAAAGTAAATCAAAACCTACTTTTATGCTGAGAAATAGTCAGTGGAGTTAAAAGGGGCAATATGTAAGATTTTTGCTATACTACTAACATAAAAAGAAGCAAAAATGACCAGCAGACATCTGCAGTTAATGTTTTAAGTTAATGTTTTTTCAAGTAATAGTTTTCAACAAAATTTGTCAGTGACTGACATAGTCCCAATTTTGCCTGTCCATCTGTCACTTTGCATTGACTAGTAACCTCTTTATAGGAGGATGGATAAAACATTTCACAGTACCATCCTACCCACCATTAACCACTCTAGACTAGCTAGTACTATACCAGATTTGTTTGGTAAGGGCAGACGAGACAAGTTTAGTTGTTGTTTAGAGGAAGGATTCTACGCAATGCCCCTTTAATGAGCCTAAAACTTGATGAGATGTTTTAGGGATGAAATCCTTGTGTATATTTCTTCATGAAAAGAAATATATTCGAAAATGTTTACCTCAGTTAAATGTGAACGACAATGGTGTAGCTCCCAACAGCCTTAAGTGTACCTCATTGTAATCGACTAGCAGTGTCTTAGACCTACAGAGAGCTGCTAGCCCTTGTGCTATCAGCAGAATCAGAGTGTGCGGGGTTGTTAGCTGGGCTGACGTGCACAATGTGTTGGCGTTGTCGTGGCGCAGTTGACCCAGTGAGGGGATTACATAGCGGGGGGGGGTGGTTAAATATGGGACACGTCACAATCCGACAGATCAGTCCACATGGAGGTGCAGCTAATAACCCAGCAGCATCGCGCGACAGTCTGAGAGGACAGAGCTAGAAACCACACTGTCAAACTTGACGTGCCAGCCCCTGATGAAAACTGCCAACTGCCAACATGTCAACCGAACCCAAGCTATATCAATATTGAGATATTATTTAGAAAGGTGTACCGGTTTGCCAAAGCCAAAGGTCATTTCTGAAGGGTTTAACGGACTGTTGCTCCACTAACCTTGGTGCCAGAACCAATTGAGAGCACTGCTGGAAGTGTGTAGTTAGTATGGTGTTGGAAAGCCTTTGTTTTTTTTGCTTGCTCAATCCAAGCATTTTATCCCCTGTCACTATAGGCCCTTTAAAAATGTGTTGTTGTTGATAATGGCGGTCTAAGCTGCAAGCTAAAGCTTAGTCCCCTCGGGGAAGATTGTTATAGTACATTCAGGCGATAATCGGCGGGTGTTGAATGTCATATAGGCTCTATGTATGTTTATCTATCAGCAACATATTGCTATCCCTCCATCCATCCATCAATGTCTACATCCCTCAGGATAGGCTAATTGAATTTACATTTTATTTGAGTTCATTTAGCATTTAATTTCTTTTCTTTATTCCCTACGAGCGCATTAACTGGTCTGTGTAATTGAAACTGATTGACCTGGGCCTGGCTGTAAATGAATCAGGTCTGGTGTTCGTTGAGAAATTAAAGTGTATGCTATGCTTTACTTTTAATTGCTTTGTCATTTACTCTACTTCCCTAATGGATCCAAAAAAGCTACACAAGTATGGTGCCGCCATTAAACTAGGGACTGTGTCGTGTTTAAACTAGGGACTGTGTCGTGTTTAATCTTGGGAATGTGTTGTAATAACCAGGGACTGTGTTGTTCTAACCAGGGACTGTGTTGTTCTAACCAGGGACTGTGTTCAAACCAGGGACTGTGTTGTGCTAACCAGGGACTATGTTGTGCTAACCAGGGACTATGTTGTGCTAACCAGGGACTGTGTTGTGTTCTAACTGTGTTTCCCTGCCAACAGGATAGATCATCTGGGTCTTAACATGGCCATGCAGCTGCTGGTTGGAGTCCCTCTGGAGATGGTCCACGGAGCTCTGAGAATAGGACTGATCTACGTGTGTGGCGTCCTGGCAGGTGAGTCTGGGGGAGTACACTAAGCATTTGACACACAAACATTTGTTATATTTGTGGGGGGCACCCCTAACCCTCTCACCTCAAACTGAATTCTAACTGTAATCCCAATTATAAAATTAAAACTAAACATAACTACTAAGTTATGTATAGATATACACATACTCAAAAGTACTGCATAAACACACACACACACACACATATATAAGTACTGTATATGTAAACACACACCAGTGGAGTGTAACAACAACATTTCATAAAAACGAATGGCTCCCGGTTCCACTGTTGTCCGTTTGTGTGTCCATCCACTTGGCGATCAGGCTTCATCTCGCCGTGTTTGGATCGGGCGTCGTTCAGAAAACACTCCCGTCTGGGGGCAGACGAGCTTGTATTCTGATCAACTTCTGTGTCGCGTCTCCTCAAAGGCTTGTCTTTTCATCCCACCCCAGTGTTAAGTGTCAGTGCCCCCCCCCGCCCCCCGCCAGTGGGTCAAAACAAAGGAGCAAGCCTACTGGGATGGTCTGTGTTTCTCATCCGGGACCGGGAGTGAGGGAGGCACCGAGGGCTAACGTCACCACCAGTTTTTGTGACATTAGCTGCTAATACCTCTCTCTCGCACTCCCCCTTGGCCCAGCTTGGGTCAGCTCAGTATGGCTCAATGCTCACTTGATAAGCATATGACCTACGGGCATGATTTGCCCTGCTTGCAGGATATATGCGCGGGGAGTGGAGCTTTAATCCAGCTCAAGCTCGAGCTACCTCGGAAGCCAAACAAACATTATGAGGGATCTGCGCCCGGTGCCCTCTGGAAAACAAAATGCTTAGGAAGCTTTTCAAGTGGAATTATTTGGAAGAAAATGTAGGACTTTGGAGATGAGCGTATGCGGGTATTTAGGAGGATAAAACAGCCCTCTGGGTGTGGTGAAGCTGTAGAAGGACTTGCTATGCGAGGCAAGGGGAGGTTGCAATAATGACGAAATGAAGTCATCTTTGTGGTCGGGGGAATTAATGATGATCAGTCGATTTACATTTTGTGTGGGTGTGTGAATGTGTATGAAGGGGTTGTGTGTGTGTGTGTGTGTGTGTGTGTGTGTGTGTGTGTGTGTGTGTGTGTGTGTGTGTGTGTGTGTGTGTAGATCATGCAGCTTGGTGAGATAAAGGAGTTTTAAATTAGATTCTACCGACACTTCCATACACCCACCCTCCCCCATGTAGGATAATATACATCATATTTCCTGTGGTACGGAAATCAGGATTTCTGCCGACTATAACTATCCCCCCCCCCAACACACACACACAGACACACAGACAAAGATAGACAGATCGCAACATGGTACTGAGAGGGTGACCGTCCCCACGGGAGCCTTCCGGTTAATTAGATATCGACCCGATGGAGAAGTGTTTGTGTGTGTGTGAGTGGCGGGGGCACGTTTTGACATGTCTACTCGGACGTTGATGCTGTTAAATCTGGCATCCAAGTTATGTTGTTGTGGTGGTGAACAGGGCTCAGCTGTAGCAAAGGGCTTTGGGTCAAAGAGACCAGGGGTGACCGGAGTGAGGTCAAAACCCAGTAGGGGCTTTATGGCTTTAATTCACCAGAAGAACTCAGCCAACGCACACCCGCCGCTTCCTAAATAAGAAGATGGCTTGAAACGGAAGTTTAAAAGACAGGTGGTGACTTTAACCTCTGGATACCTCTCCGGTGATTAATGTCTCAGAGGTCCTGAAGGTAAATTGGCCAAACGTAGCATCCAGTCATAGGCAGCAGGATTCTCTGTCCTCAAATAGAAGTGGTTAAATTTAGGGTTATAACAGAACACGTTTGTGTAGCGAACCGCTGTTATCAGGCCTGTAAATATGAATAAGTGAGCGGTCACAGCCTGAGAATAGGTCTCTAGCTTTCGGCCCTGGGTATCTCCATGAAGATGCTACAGAACGCAGTAACGGAGAAGTGGTCACCTAGCAGTTGTGATGAACCAGTTATACTGGCAGAGATGAGAAAAGAAGGGTTCCTTAAGGGTTCTTCAGCGGGCCCCATAGGAGAACCCATCATTGTTCCTGGAAGGACCTGTGTGGGTTGACTATACAATCCTCTGTGGAAAGAGTTCTACATATGTTACCAAAAAGAGTTGTAGTTGGAAACAAAACAAGTTCTTCAATTGGTTCTTGTGTGGGGACTGCTGAAGAACTCTTCTAGGTTCTAGATAGCACTGTCTTTTTGAAGAGTTGAATCTCTTAGTGTTTCGCTCTGTCTCTCTCGCGCTATCTTAGATTGTGCTTGTGTGTGTCTCTCGGGAAACATGTAATCATATGCTTAGATCTTTGTTCAATGATTGATGGTTAAAGAAATTTTAATTACCACACACACACACACACACACACACACACACACCTCCTCTGCTTTGATCTGAAAAACACCTGGCAAATTCCAATCTTAGGACGCTACTTAAGCAATAGTTCATTCATGCTTTCCTAGTTAACTGGTGATATTGTACCATAGTTTAAAGTGTCGATTTAGTGTGCGTGTGTGTGTGTGTGTGTGCGTGTGTGCGTGTGTGCGTGTGTGCGTGTGTGCGTGTGTGTGTGTGTGTGCAGGTTTAACAATCCTGGTAGGGAACAAACAAAAAGATTATTGAGTTTAAGGTCAGGGTCAGATTTAGAAAATTAGATTTTGAATGGGAATAATATTTGGTTAAGTGTGTTTGTGTGTGCGTCTGTTTGTGTGTGCGCACGTGTGCGTGTCTGTTAATCTTCCACACTTCCTCCCCGTCCCCCAAAAAGGAATGTTGTGTTTCATGCCACAGGGCAAGGCCCATTTGTCCTCCATCTACCTCAGATCGCTGACAGAAGGGGCCCACGTATGGACGTGTCACAGGAATGGAACTGAGCCTTTGTACCCGATCTGTCTAAGTTTACAGGAATGGAACTGAGCCTTTGTACCCGATCTGTCTAAGTTTACAGGAATGGAACTGAGCCTTTGTACCCGATCTGTCTAAGTTTACAGGAATGGAACTGAGCCTTTGTACCCGATCTGTCTAAGTTTGTGTGGTTGTGTGCACGTGAACACACATACACACACATACACACAGCGGAGATCATTCATCACTCTGCTGTGTAGGCAGGTGCATCTCATGATATTAGTATCAATAATTCAGACACGCAGGTCAGTAGTTCCTGAGGTAAGTAACGGAGAGAAAACACCCCTGGGTTACGACGTGTGCACGCGTACACGCACGTGAATTCATGCATATATTGTGTGTGTGTGTGTCCTTAGTCCACACAGTCCTATGAAAGACTGGGGACTGTATGCCTAATTCAATATTCCTCCTTTAACCCAGCAGCTCTGCGTTGTTCTGTTTGCAGCTCACCAATTGTCACTGGGTGTTCAGCCATTCACTCCATTCAACGCCTGCTTGGCTCTTTTGTGACTGTTTGAATTGGTACCGGTGGCTAGCCCTTTACAGTGTAACAGACTGTGGTGATACATCTTATGCTCATTAATAGACAGTGGCGACTAAATTGGCCAATGGAAGCCTCGGTTGAACCTTTTAATACAAAACAGCTTCGTCTTGAGTGATTGTATTTAGTATTGAGTATTGAGACTTTATTTAGTATTGCGTATTGAGACTGTATTTAGTATTGACTGGTAGCTTCTACTAGTAAACACTTAAAGCTGCTCATTCAATCAACTGTCATTATTTGAAACTGCTCTTGGGTCAGCGATTGCTACGGATGTTCAGAGGGCCCTGTTGACAAATGGAATGGCAGTTGTGTGTTGCTACATCAAATGTGATTGATTCTGACCTCTGACCTTGGCAGGCTCCCTGGCCGTGTCCGTCACTGACATGACTGCTCCGGTGGTGGGGTCGTCTGGAGGAGTCTACGCGCTGGTCTCCGCACACCTGGCAAACGTCGTCATGGTAGAGTGTGTGTGTGTGTGTGTGTGTGTGTGTGTGTGTGTGTGTGTGTGTGTGTGTGTAATGGCTAGTCTATCATCCTGCGCAGGCTCTTTCCACAGAGGAGAGAGACACATCAAAGCAAGGCTTTCTGAGGCCCAGCAGCAGCTATGGATTCCATACATTCCAGCCTTTCAGCCCCTTGTACAAAGACAGGAAGTGATTGTCCACTGTTTAGTGATGACCAGTGTGTGTATGATTGTGTGTGGTTAGGTTATTAAGGTTAAGGTTAGGGTTGGGTAAGGTTTAGGGTAATGTTTTATGTTTGTTTTTCATGTGAGTGTGTGTACTGTGTTGGGTGCATATAATGTGCATTGGAGGTAGTAATTAGATTGTGGTCTCAACTAGATTATTACATTTTCTGAAGCTCTGTGTCATTTCACATTTGATCCTATCTGTGTTCTGACTGATTCAGACAAGGTCAAGCCCAGGTCAGACTGCTCTCTATATAATAGGATGGGCCTGGTTATCTTAAATATACACTGGTGGCCCAAATCTTCTGTAGTACTTCTTCATTTCTAACAACATTTGATATTCTACTTCAGCAAGACAAGGGAGGTCATGAGTGACCACATGAGATGTTTGCATAGAGATGGTTAGAGGACTAGCATGGACATCCCTGTTGGCAACAGCCATTTTAATGTAGTCAACCGGTGGGGACTTTGACCTTCATTGGCTGATCCTTCCTGTTGACGGCTCACCCGATAAACAATATTGAAATGAACTAATTCAACATGGAAAGCCATCAGTAACTCAGTCAATGCTGGAACACAAGTGGGTGGGGCTAAGACCTGCTAAGACCATGTCTTATTGCGATTATAAAATGTTTAGGGCAGTTAACACAGGGCAGTAAAAAGTGATATCCTGTCACCCTGTGGAATATGAGACCCGCATTTAGAATTGGAGGCACCTAGTTTATAACAGAAAATATATTATATGAGTCATAAATTGGTGATGGGTATGCCAATTAAGGTCAGTTTGCGTTTGTCTCTGAAAGCTGTCCTTAATATGGAAGTAAGAAAGGGTCCTATCGAATGGAAATATATAGACAGGATTTGATTTTCCTGGAGATTTCAAAGACCATGTTGCATTGAAAGGAACATCTAACGTCTCGCTCTTCTGATGATAAAACCTTCAGTCTGTGCTCTGCCCATCTCTCTCCCCTCTCTCACCTATTCACTCATCCTCTTTCTCTCTCTCCCCAGAACTGGTCCGGTATGAAATGTCAGTTTAAGCTGTTCCGGATGGCCATGGCTCTTGTCTGCAGTAAGTCTACCTGAACTCTGGACACTGTGCCTGAAGGGAACCTAAAATGCCCCTCTTTTTCGGTTTACTTTATAATTAAAGAACAGAGTCACTGGAGACACCCAGTCTTGCATACTGTTATCACCAACCTTGCTCTTGACCTAGTTAGTAAGGTGGGATGTAGGTTTTGGAAACAGGAAATGCCAAGTGGCTAGGAATAGAAGTAGAAAACATACCATTGGATGGTCATCTCAAATGGTGAAGATGCTCACAGTGGGTCAGGGCAATATGCTCAAGGGTGTTTAGTGGTATTTTCAAATGTTTATAGATTTTTTTTATATGCTTTACTTGATATGTGATAGTCAACAGCCATCTGTCTCCTTTCAACTGAAAGCTCTTTGGTTTTACCCATGGTGATGAACGACAAAGACATTTTACATGCGTGCCACCTCATTTTTATAACAAGAGAAAGACATCAGTACGGTTCCTGAAAAATGACAACAATTAAAAAGCATATAATTTCAAAAGACACCACTTTGTTTTCTTTTCTTTATATATATTTTAGGGGTGCCAATACTTTTGAAACCCTTGGTTTGCATCTTGAGTTGACTAAATGCAAAAGACAAGCTTTGTAATAATGTACATTAAGTAACACTTTTAGTGGTTTACTGTGGAATCATAATAAGACTGACCGACATAATCCTAAACCTCTCTCTACAATCCAATCTCTTCAGTGAGCGTGGAGTTTGGCCGTGCTGTGTGGCTGCGGTTCTACCCCCCAGCCTTCCCTCCCTGCCCAAACCCCAGCTTTGTGGCTCACCTTGGGGGAGTGATGGTTGGTCTCACCCTTGGGGTTGTAGTTCTCCAGAACTACGAGCAGCGGCTCCAGGAGCAGTCTCTCTTCTGGATCTTCTTCTCGGTGTACTTCCTCTTTGTTCTCAGTGCCGTCTTCTGGAACGTCTTCGCCTACAGCCTCCTGGATGTACGGCTGCCGCCTACGCCGTGAGCTCTGGGCGATGCTATGTGAGCACCCTCAACACTTTCCCCTCCAGGCTCTGAAATAGACTCAGTGGCACTGGACTGCAGGCTGAACCAGTCAAGCTTTTCAGAGAAGTCTCCACGGAGGACTTAGAGAGCCAACTGCAATCCTTAGAGCTAACGGAATATCACTGCCCAGGTCCAAGAATCCAGAACTTTCCTTCATTCTAGACGACTAGGGAAGTGTGTCTCCACCTTCTCTTGAACTCAATGCTGCTTGTTCTTGTCAGAACCCTATCTGAGGTGATTTTGAAAGCTGAAGAAGAAGGAACTATCTGTGAAGGAACTATCCATAGGGTTTGAGAGAGTTAAGAAACACAGTTGTCTGGTATGGCCTAAATGTCAGTGCTCTACTCTCTAAGTCCAAAGTAAAGCTATGAAATGTTCTAGCTTTAAACAGCTATAAAAACTTCATGTGGTGGGTTTCCTCTAACGTCCAAGTGTTTACCTGATGATATTATGTTTTCTGCACCCTTCCGTGTTGCTTATTCAAGTATGTTGGCAAGACAAAGATATAATGGCTGAAACAGAATGAGATGGGGACCAAAGCTAGATATCTGCAGGGATGTTTTTTTGTGTCTTTGGTGTGTGACTGCCATATATTTGAAGGAACACATACATAATTGTTCTGTAAGTCCTAACTCTTTCTAAACTATAGCGTGCATGTTTGTGTGTGTGTGTGTGTGTGTGTGTTTGTGTTTGTATTTGTGTATGTGTGTGTGTGTGTGTGTGTGTGTGTGTGTGTGTGTGTGTGTGTTTGTGTGTGTGTGTGTTTGTGTGTTTGTGTGTGTGTTTGTTTGTGTGTGTGTTTGTTTGTGTGTTGGCTGTGTGGTAGCAGTATTGCATGCATGGTTTGCTGGACGAGACAGTATTGGCATCTTATACTGGTTACACTGACTTTTGATTTAAATTATCAAAAATGGAAATAAGTGGAAACACATATAGTAGTAGAGTTCAGTATTTCTTAGTGTTCTTGACTGTTGCCAAAATAATCCCTCATAACTAACAACATACTATAGAATATGCACTGTACTTTTAACAGTGGAATATTTTGCCTTTTTGGAGGAATACTGGTTTAGCTGGTGTCCCAGTAATGACACAGACTTACAAACTGGATATTTAACCTAAATGAATCAATTGTGAAATGTGTTCTTCAGACAGGGTTCTATGGTGGAAAGGCCCTTAAACAAGGACAACAAAACAATATACACATAAACTAATAAAGAGATGGGTTGCATTCTTAGAGGAACTGTCATTGTGATAATATGTGGACAATACTTAATTTCATATTCAGATTTACGAAGTTTATCGCCAGTGGGAAATAATCCTTCTTGACTTTGAGGAATCTAAAATGATATCCTAAAGCGAGGAGTCCCAAATCCAGGAGTGGGTGATATGGACACTGGGATTAGGAAGGCTTTCCTCACCTCACGCCTTCTAAATGTCCCTGTGAGCTGTGACTGTTGTACTCCGATGACCTTGCTGGCTACATTCACCCTGTATAGCCTATTTTTGCTGCTAACATTAAGATTGCCAAAACAGGCCACCATGAGGGGAAAAAAACATCAACATAGATTCTATGAAACTACCAACAAAATAAAATTACATTATGAGGTTGTCCTCATACACTTCTCAGAAACAGTCAAATCTGTTATTAAATACATTTAGCTCTTCAGCCGGTTCATTTTGGTGAGTTAAAATAATCCAGATCACTTGGTTTCCTTAGTGTTGTGAAAACCAGAACTATTATACCATTCCAGGCAACCCTTGGATAGTTGCTACGGAGATCACCCTCGACCTTCTCCATATAAATTTCAGTTTAGCCTTGCTTTCTGACTTGCCCTCAACTCTAGATTACCTTTTAGCAGTCACATTGCTCCAAAAGAAAGCTGTGTTCTCTTTTTGTTTAACACGATAAGCCTTTCAATAACTTGGTGACCTCTGTCAGACTGTGTAAATGGTGTGGCATCTACAGCGCTGCCTTCCATTGAGAATTTGTGGTGTACTATAGAAGCCCATAAAAAGGATGCTACTGTTAGCCAAGTGGCATTGGACGTTGTGGTTGTTTCGAAAGGAGAACGTCAGACCACAACCAACAACGCTCATATTGACCTGTCGCTCCTCAGTTGGCTTGCCTACTCCAGGACTATCTCTGTCAAACCGAAGATGTTTTTGACTTGGAGTTGAAAGGTTTGCACGAATAGACTGCCCGGGTTAGCTCAAACGTGTACTGTAACTCAGCTTCACCATGGCACCAGTAATTGCGTGGCACAGAATGACTTATAAATGTAGTTATTTACAAATTAATATTTTAACATACAATAGGTGACTGTTGTTTATTTTTAAACATGGTGTTGGTATCTGTTTTATGGTGGTTAACTGGTGTACATCGTGATGTCTGAATTATCCTGTGTATTTAACATTGTTTGAAGAGATTATTTGGGATTATGCATAAGGGCTATGATACTGAGAATGGTGACTCACTGACGTTATTTTAACACATGCATATTTTGTAGATTTTTTATGTAAATACTCGAATACATTAAACACTTTTTATAATTAAACTACTCCTGAATTCCTGTTGTTTGTTAATTGTCAGTGGTCAGTGCTCACCCGACTCCTTAATGTGCAGAGAGACACACAATCGCATAAACTGGCTGAATGGTGTTTTGAAAGAGCTCTCGTCTGAGTGGCCGAGGAGGCTCTGAAGAAAACAGCGAATGTCAAAGTGATCAATGAAACGCGTGAGGACACAACAGTTGATCATTATTCACTGAGTGAAGCGAGGCCAGCTATAGTGCTGCCTCTTCAGTCTTGTCCCTTGTCTTATGAAACCAACAGCAGCACCCATTGCGGACAATGAAACATTAATCGGGATGTCTTTGAAGTGGGTTATAATCAGTTTACGGACTTCCATTCATATTCCATTCTCCAAATCAATCATTTACCTGAGAGGGAAATGGAGGGAGGGAACGAGATATCTGGTCTGGATGGAACATCTGTTGTTATACGTAGATACTTTGGCCTTGGGTATAGAAAGTTATGTATAATATTTTTCGTCATCGATGTCTTAAATTGTTCAGTTGGGCCCTCACATTTAAAAATATTACATGTAGAAAATGCCATTAAGTTGTATTTGTGCAGACAGCTCTCGAAATGGTTAGTTTCTGCAATCAGTAACACAATACTGGGGTGTAGTAGCCAGTAATTGTATGTAAGGTCATGAAAGCAGTTGAATACAAATCCAGGGACCGTACATTATGAATACAGTTTATGGGCATAAGTAATTGATTATTCATGTCGTAGGTTATTGTTGTCTGTTGCAATAATTTTAATTAGTTTTTCCTGTTTTTTCAGAAGAATGTCCCTAACAATGGCCAATTATTATAAGAACAAGTATATACAGGTGAATTAGAACAGAATTCATGCACTTTGCAGAGGCATTGCTGTCACATCTATGAAAATAATTTCACAGGAATTACAATTGCAAGCAGCATACTGACTGAGTGTTACAGACCAAGAAAATCTATCAGTTCACCTTATCCGAGTTAAGCTTTTGTAATGTTGCTAGTTCTCCACAGAATATACTATAATAGTAATTTTAGTGGATTAACACTTTCAAGTGCGTATAGAACAATAATAAAATGTCTGGATTTGAATGAAGGGTATTTTATTCATACTAAACTGTAATTTGATATTATGGACAGCCAGCTAGTGTGTCCATGGGTCTTTCCAGGAATTTCAGTGTAGTTACATTTATTTAGTTTCATCCCTCCAGTTGTTACAGAAACAGGGTCATGTTGTTATTGTATCTTGCTGATTCCCTCTTTACGTTAAGTAAGGTAAGGACATTACTGATTTATAAAATTTATTTTTTGAGCTGTACTAATTTCAGACATTTCAAATCTTTTTATGCTCCATATGTTAGAAACTTATAGACCCACGCTCTCAATATAGTTATTTCCTTTCTATTCAGGCGTCTGCAGTGGGTATATTTAGGTTCTTTTTCAGTTATTTGATTCAGTCTGGGTTGTACTGTACTGTGTGTAAGGAAATGGGCTGAGGGCCTGCAACTGAAACATTCCCTCTTTAGAATCAAGGATGGACTGGACCACAACTCAATACATTCTCAGTTATTAAAGTCACAATATTAGGAAGCAGGTCTCAATGAATTACTAAATGTATCTACATTTTGCCTGATTCTCACAAAATTCTCACAGTATTCAACATTGATATCCCAACAAAAGTTTAACCTGGCAACTTAAATGAAGACCAAAAAGCAAAAAGAAAATTCGCAAATGTACATTTTGTCGCTGTAATCTACTAGGAGAAAGGACAGAAAACACCCGTGGTAATGACACGTTCTCCCTCTTAAAACAAATAAATAACGATAATGATGGTAACTAGCAATAATTATTCTCCCTCTTCACCCATCTGGTATCTTTGTGGTGAAATATCGCCACCATGTGGACATTTAACATATTACACAGCACGCAATCCTTTGGAAATGAAGTGAACATAAAACATAGGCTTATTATTTGGTATGATTATTAATATAAAATTAATTCGGCTTATAAAACGAATAAATATGAACGCAGTCAAAATATTGCAAAGGACGAAACATTTGACCCTAATTTGTGAAAGTGATTAACATTTTAAGGAAATGCGCACGTGTTCCGTCGGCACTGCATTGTGGGTGCAAAGCAGAATCGACTTCCTCCATCTGAAGAAGCGCCATTTTCGGCGTAGTCATACAGCATGCCGCCAATGTTTATCAGATAATAACAACGAATTTCAGTGTTTAGTAATATCTGTTAGCATTCCAAGTACTATCTGAAAGATGGGACGAAAGAAGAAGAAGCAGATGAAGCCATGGTGCTGGTATCCTTTGCTGTAATGAGAAGACACGCGACACATAAAAGGAAATGGATGGCTCGAGGGCTTAGCTATGTAATCGAGAAGTAGCTAGCTAATAGGCCTCACGCATTGGTCGTGTCCGCGCTTGATACTTTATCGTCTTTTGTTAACACATGTCTATTTATATTCCCAACAATATATATTTCAGTGTTTTATAATGTTTTACCAAAACAGTGTTGACCCTAATGTTGTGAAATAACGATTATTTAATGCCGGAAATGTAGTTCGCTAACTATGCTAAATTACGTTATCCAGCTACACAGTATCTTAATTAGTTAGCTAACGTTAGCAAGCAATTGTATTAATTTTGTTAGTTAGCTACCCAGTTTATGATGTTTAATCCGTATATAGTGTCCCAGTGATAAGACGTTATGCCAAAAGTGTATACTTTACCTTCGCATCATGTGGTAATGGCGGTGTTTTTTTTATTCAACCAATTCATCTTTATCTATAAAGTTAGCTAACAACAATCCCCTGCACCTGTTAAATATGGTGTAAACTATTCTACCATCTGTTGTCCTTAACTCTCAACTTTAAGGTATTGTAATCGAGATTTTGACGACGAAAAGATCCTCATCCAACATCAGAAGGCCAAACATTTTAAGTGCCATATTTGTCATAAGAAGTTGTACACTGGTCCAGGGCTGGCAATCCATTGTATGCAGGTTGGTGTTGTCGGCTGGTTGTCACATTGTTGATTTATTGTCAATTGTCAGTCATCTGAAATTTAATGACTGGGGTGTTTGTAATTTGAATTCCAGGTTCACAAAGAGACCATTGACGGTGTCCCTAATGCCATACCCGGAAGAGTAGATATAGAATTAGAAATCTACGGCATGGAAGGAATTCCAGAGAAGGATATGCAAGAGAGAAGGCGGACATTAGAACAAAAACAGGGTTAGTTTTTGCCAACATCCTGTGCTTTGATATGTTTCTGGTATATCAATCAGATGGGAGATATGGTCCCGGCTTTACCTTCAACTAAATCCATGGGTTCATGTTTTTCATCTGTTAAATTGACAAAAATCTGTTTGTTTTTACTCCAAGTTTTACCTCAGGTAAACTTAGTCATGCTCAGGTCGTAGTCTGCCGCTGTGTGTGTCAGGGGCTGATCGCATTTGAGAGGTACTGTGCACCTCAAATACCTCTTTACCTTGTGTTTACAGAAAGCCAGAAGAAAAAGCAAAATCAGGATGACTCTGATGAGGATGACGATGATGATGACGCCCCAGGCCCATCGTCGTTCCAGCAGCCGCCGCAGATGACTACTCCCCAGCCGCAGGCTGGATACGTCCCTCCCATGTCCCAGCCAGGTATGCCCCCAGGGGCAGGGGCTCCAGGCATGCCCCCAGGAGGCTACTCAGGTATGACATTGGCTGGGTGTCCAGATTATTGATAGCTTTCTTATGCCTGCCTTGAATTCCTATTATAACTTAATAACGCTTCGCAATGACATTCAGCGGCACCGTAGAGAACTAGGGACTGGGGAATAAATGGTTCATAGGGACTTGTTAAGAATAATTGTTGCGTGGTTTTGAAATGGTCTTGTTTCGTTGTCCCCATACAGGAATGCCACCTATGATGCCAGGAGTCCCACCCATGATGCACGGGATGCCTCCTGGTATGCACGGGATGCCCCCGGGGTGAGTACTGTCTCGTGACGTGCTACTCGCGAGGTCCTCACATTCCTGTCCCCGATCTACACGTTGTGGCGTTTCATTCTGCTACGAGTGTGTTTCACGGCTGCGCTGTGTCACTCCGGCGGAACGGCGTCGACGCGGCCGGTTTCTGCGTTTTTGAAGCTTCAGACGGTCGTCTGATGGTTTGGGTTGCGTCCTCCTGACTGTCGCTCTTCTGTCTCTGCAGCATGATGCATGGGATGGGGGGGATGATGCCTCCCATGATGCCAGGAATGCCCGGGATGCCCCCAGGTAAGGAGTGTCCTGGAGTCCGCCTCCTCCCCCACCCTTACTCCAGCTTCCCCCATCCCCTGTCTAGTGGCCTGGCAGAGACCCGTCTCCCTACCAGGACCGGTATCCCGTTTCCCCGGGGCCGGTGGGAGAGACAACATAAACGTATTCCTATGCTGCGGTGTTTGTCACGGTCTGACTGAGCACGGTTTCCTCCGACAGGCATGCCCCCTCACATGGGCCACCGACCCGGTCTGCCCCACATGGCCCCGGCTCCCGCCGCCGCGGGGATACCACGGCCCGCTGCCGCGACGGCTGCCCCGGCCGCCGTCGCCAAGCCCCTCTTCCCCAGCGCCGTACAGGTGGGTCCTTCGTGGATGGTGCGCGGCTCCGGCCGCCTCGTTTAAATCTCCTTGACTCCATCTGTTGAGCGTTCTGGATGATTTCACGTCCTGAGTAGTGAGACGGAGACCTCGTCAGAGACGCCGCGGCCTGTGCTGGTGTACTCATATAGTCACATGCATACTATTCCAGTAGTGATGATTGTAGCGGTGATCTGTTTCTGCTAGTGTTCTTCACCCTGCCTCTCTTCTCTACACTGCAGATGGGCTCTCATGCTCCGAGCACAGCCTCTTCCAGCGTCAGTGTAGACTCTCAGTCTGCTGCCGCCTCTAAGCCTCTGTTCTCTAACTCGCCACAAGTAGGCAGGACTCTTTCATTTAAGTCTTGTAGAGGCGTTAGTGGCATGCAGCGTGTCAGCCTGGTTTGTTGGAATTGAATGCTACAAAAAACGGGTACTTGATTCACTTCTGACAAACCGAGGTTAGCAGGTCAATGCAGGCTTTTGTGCATTCCCCGCGCATTTTAATGAATCGATTCACCCCAGGGGATGGGCTGATGTCCGGCCTCCTGTGGGTGGACTTGCTGCATGCCTGTGTGTGGCTTTTCCCCTTGTGTTCTTCATTGGGGGGGGGGGTACAAATTTGGTTTTAAAAAAATGTCTTTGAGGCATGGCTTGCATTTTGCTTTTTTCCCCTCCCCTAACTTATGTTAGCATGATTCCTTCAGATGGTATTTTGCAACTGTACCAGTAGTGTTTCTCAGTGATTTAGCAGCGGGGTGTGAAATGACTGGCATGTATCCTTTTTGGCCCGTGCCGGAGTACTGATATTTCAATCACTTCTGTAACTACAGGTCCTTTCACTATAACCCCTTGTGGAGTCCTGTTATTTTCAAGTCATTTAAGGTGATAAAAACGCCTTAGTGTCATGAAATTCTGGGACATCATTTCATTGCTTGTTTTGATCATAAATCGTGGGAAGTCTCTTTAGAAATTACTAAGTCGGAATCAATAGGCCATCAATCTAAATATCTGATTGGGTTTCAAAGACTGCAGTCCAGTGTAATTTGTGAGTTGTCCCCTTCCTCTGATGGCTACTCTTCATCCCTGTCTCCTAGGCCCAGCAGAGTGCCTCTGGGGCCGTGCCTCACAGTGTGCCCTCCACCTCCTCCGACCCTCCCAAAGCAACATTCCCCGCCTACACCCAGTCCTCTGCCCCCTCCTCTTCCAACCCCCCCAGTAGCACTGTGGCCAAGCCCCCGGCCACAGTGACCAGTAAACCAGCCACCCTCACCACCACGAGTGCAACCAGTAAGTTGATCCACCCTGATGAGGATATCTCACTGGTAAGTCGCTCCGGCTTTGCGTTTGCCCTTTCACAGTAAGTAATGAATGAGGAAGTACATTTCACCTGTGGCGTTTCGTGGTTTTGAACTTGCCTTGAGAAAATACTTTGAGAAAAAGAACTTCCTGTGTAGGTGTTATTGAGCCGTGTGGTTTGTCGTTGCACTGAAAGGGATGTGCTCAAGTGCCCCCCCAAGTCTGAGAGTCGCCACTGTGTTTTGTCTGCCCGCCAACAGGAGGAGCGGCGCGCTCAATTGCCCCGGTACCAGCGTAACGTGCCCAGGCAGGGGCAGGTCCACATGTCTGCCCCTCCCGTAGCGGCCGTGGGTGGCATGATGCCCCCACAGCAAGGTATGCCCCCCCAGCAGCCTGGCATGAGGCACCCCATGCATGGTAAGATGCCGAACGTCATTACCCTTAAAGCATCGGAGAAACGAATAACGTCTGCCCATTTGGTGGTGGTTTGTGTGATGTTTAAAGGTCCTTCCTCCCTCCAGGTCAGTATGGCGGACCCCCCCAGGGTATGCCTGGCTACATGCAGGGCGGGATGCCTCCGTATGGACAGGGACCTCCCATGGGGTACCAAGGAGGACCTCCCATGGGCATGAGGCCCCCTGTCATGTCCCCGGCAGGCCGCTACTGATGCAGCAGTTACGCCAGCCGCCCAGCGTCCCCTCACTAGGTTTGGAGGTTAAACCTTTTCTCACCTTGTGCTTTTTAAAACTAGCCCAAGCCAATGAGCATTAAGGCCAACCAGTGACGGTGAAGAAAACCACTGACGAAACAAATATATTGACACAGCACACGGACATTTAACATCACATCTTTAATGGAGGAGAGAGAACTAACATAGAGAGAGAGAAAAAGTAAAAACACACAACTTCATGATGACAACTTCACGATGTGGTTGCACATTTGATACATGTACGGTGTTTTTCTTCTCATGTTTCACTCAGGTTTGTAGAAGTGAAGTGTGTTAAATATGGTTCATATTGTTTTGACTGCTCGCTGCTGGAGAGTAACATGATCGTACCGTACCGCCCCCCCCTTACAAAAAGGCAAGTTTCTCTGTAAATATATACTTTTCTGTTGCGTAGAGTGTAAGTCAGTGGCGAGGCCCTCACAGCACACTTAGGTGCTGTTGGACACCTTGTCCCCAACCGTCGGGTTGGTGAGGGTCCTCCATGATGATGATGATGATGATTCCAACTGTTTAGTAGTCTGTCACCAGATCCATGGGTTGTCTGTCAGTCTCTAGCTTTATTCTTATTTCAGGTTTATTACATGATCAAAAGGGTAACTTAATTGTGTGGATTTATTCTCTGTACTGTTTTAAACAATCTATGTTGTAATAAAACCCACTTAAAATCCAATGCTGTTTTCTTCCTGACCCGTGGATGAGGGATGAGGCTTCTTGACGGTTTGTACCATGGAGGTTAGTACCTTCTGTATGAAGGTTTCTACATGAATGTTGTCTTCATGGACGTACTGTACTGATAAGGTGACTTCGGCATTCCCAATGATCTCCGGTGTTTCATCAAGACACATGATTAAAATCCAAATAGTCTAAATGTAGTCGGATGATCTTGGATAAAATCCAGTTGTTAAATTCCTTCCCCCTGGGTGAGTGGGCTTGCACCCCCCCCTCATCTTAGGTTCACTTACATTTGCATGCCAGTTCTCTATGCTGTGTTTGTATGGTTATGGATAGAGGCTTAACCTTCTGTCCAGTGAAATGTTCTTCAACTACTTTTTCATGTCCTTATGGTGCCCAACTTATTCAATTCACTGGCTGATTTGCATCTATTACTCCCTGTGGTGCACGTCCACTGGTGGATATAGTGGCTCGGTCGTTATATTTTACGTGTAATAAAGTATTCCGTGGGCTTAATCGAGCATTCTCGAGTTTTAATAGTTATTTCAAGAAAACCGTTCAAGTGCTACAATGACATGTTAGCAGTTTGAGGTCATCATTTCTGTTTTGACTAGACACTCCTAAATTAATCATCAGTTTGAGTGAGCTCTAGCGGCACCTAGAGGACATGAAGTCAACGCAGGTTGGTTATGGGTGGCTCTGATATATGCAGTATGTCGGGTCTATTGTGAAGTCACTAAGTGATTCTTGGTTTAGGCTTCATGGGATAATGCTTTGTATGTCTTTGTCGTCTTTAGCACATCATTATCTGCTTTTCAGCCCAGATTCCTTACCCACTTTAAAACCAGATTTCTCACGAAACAGGTCAGTTTGTGCTGTAAGTACCTGTTACCTTATCCGAGTGTGGCTGTACCTTGCACTGGATTTAGCTTTGCATAGCAATTCGTTTATTCAATCACTCACATGCATTTTGCGACTTGGACCTTTTACATTGTTTTGAGCATAGTAGGTGTCATTCCAATATACTTCCTGTTAAGAATAAATGAATGTAGTTGCATAGCTGAGTAATGAATGTTGAATACTGTGGTGTTCCATTGTTGCCTCTGTTCCTGTCTGGTGGTCAAGGGGGCAGTTCTGTGGAAACTGGGATAATTTTACCGCACTCATTTGGTAAGTAGGCATTCATGTCAGCCGTTGATGTATGGCAGTTGTAAAATAATCCTTGCCGAATACTACATGGCTACGTTTGAATGTTTTCTCCCACTGTTGAGACAATTCATGATTTTGCAAATTGGTTTGTTGGATATTGTCCTTTTAAACACTCATCTGGAAGGTTCTACTTGTGCGACAATGCAAAAAACAACTTGTTCGTAACACTTCAAATCAGTCTTACTGTACATTAAAACTACCCAAACCTGTTATGATAGGCTTCACCATTATAATTGATGCCTCCCTAGTATTGTCATTATTGTCCGTGTGCATTCTTAACACCCTTAATGAAATCACAAGCCACATCTTCTGGCACATTTCATGTAGAGGTAGATGTGCAAATGTATATCTTTGACTCTGATTTCAAAAGCCACAACTGTATGTGTTGAGTTTCTCTCCCCATGCCAATGTGCATGCCTAAATATGAATTTAACCTTTAATAAATAACAATGTGCAATTTCGTGTCTTAATGATTGTGTTTTTGCTCTGACAACCATGACATCAGTAATAACTACAGAGAGTACAAATAGCCTCGTCTCCAGTGACCTCAATGTTAACACCAGTCAAATGAAATTGAAGAGCTATGAAGTTACAAACAATCCTGCCCCTCAGTTATCAAATTTTGTTTATCTTACGGTTTCTGTAGTCCAATAATTTATTTCCCTTGTTTTATGACCGAAATGGGCAGGATTTTTTTTTTTTTGTCATGTCACTAAATCACAGTACCTGACAAGCCAATTTCCTGTTGCTTAAAATTTTATTATGTTTCGTTTTCCTTCTGCTGGTACTTAACGCGGAAACATAGCCACAATTTCCGTTGACTGACAACTTCTCGTGTAGCTAGAGATGACTAATTTGCATATTTACAATGTAAATCTACAGTAAAAGTTCTATTGCACTTATTGCAGATCTGGTATTTAAAGGAAGTAATGAATGCATGTTATGTAGTCATATTGGATCCATGTTGGTATGAATGAAAACGGTGTGGAGAATGTGTTGTGGTTACGTGCATTATTGTAATTGCTGTTTGTTTTGACTTTAACCTGCTTTTGTGCCACCTGCTGACCGTAGCTATTTTTGTTTTGAACCTGTATTTAAAGGGTTAACATACTATGGCCGGTGTTGATTATTTGTATTAGATACTGTGTTTGGAATGCCTTTTTTTGGGTTACTTTTCAAAAAATTTTGTTTCCATCAATATCATGTTGGAATCTGTATTGAAATACTCTAAAAACAATGTCTTCACTTTCCAATGTCTGCAACTGTGTGAAAATTAACATTAGGAATCATTACAACCTACATAACTCCAACAGAATTGTTTAATTTGAAAAAAGATTAATTGGAACGTGTAGAAACACTCCACAAGTAGGCATCAAACTGGCCATTGAGGACTTGTGATATGCTTTCACTGTGGAATTCTGTATAAAACTTTAAGACTGAAATCAAACAATAACAGTCAATGCAAACTGATACATGAGCCTGCGAGAAGGTTTAAATTGGTGATATTTGTAAAAAAAAAGTAGTGCAGTAAAGATTTTTCATGGCCCCTTAAAATAAGGGACATGGTTGGCTGTGCCACTTGTGCGTAAAAACAGCACCTCCCAGTTACTTGGTGACACTGACACGAACGGTTCCTCTCCGATACCACTAGTGGTTGATCATCTTTCACAGCACTGTCCCATTTGCCTTTTCTGCACGAGAACCCCCAATTTAGTTACTCAACACCCCTCTGTTGGTAGGTCGATATTTAACAGCAAGGGGACTTATGGAGATCCAGCAACGTCTGGCAGCTGTTTGGATATTTCTCTTGGCACATTCTGTGCTTGGTAAGTTGAGTTTCTATTGTGGTTGATTTGTCGTTTATATTTAAGTCCAGACTTCAATAAAACTGCCGTTATGTACTGAGCATGATTTGTGTCCTGGTTGAAAACATACGGCACGCTAGTGAACAGTGAGGCTGTATCCACTCCGAAGATAGCGATTTGCTCATTATTTAGGGCCATATTGAAATGAATACAAAACCAATAGGGCAAATCCTATAGCATTCTTTTAAATGGTTCCGATATAAGGCAATGCAGACCTACCATTCAAATAAGGGGTTCTTATTTTTACATTGGAGTCTGACAAGTTTTTGTGTTACACAGCGCCCCACCGCTCAAATGTATTATAGATAAAATACAGAGATCTAATGTACACAAGCCCCTCATTAGCACAATATCAAGTCTTCAAAATATATTACTGTTTTTTTATTGCAACAACAAAAGTTATTTATAGATGAAGCAAATACAATAATAGCCTATGTGAAATACCTCACCGAAATCTGTATATCAACTTAACTGCAATACCTAGTTCGAAACATCTCAAAAATTCCGTTAAAGAGAATTCTTGGAACAAAAGATCGATAATTTTCCATAAATTGTTAATATAGCCTACAAATACATGGTATTTAACCAAGAAAATTAAATTACAAACATTGTTTTCTCCCAGCCAACGGATACAAGGTTTGGTAAAAGTTACCTCAATTAAATGAATGGCGTTAATTAAAGGGACGCCATCATCAGATAATTGACTAGAGAGTTATGAGGACCTGATGAAAGTGTTATGGGGGTTTACTTTTCTCTACATTTGTAGCTAATCGCTCTATGACCTTGCGCAGGTTGACGAAGAGGGGAGCCTTACCTGTTGAGTTGTAAAACCGTGTTTAACCCTTGTGTGGTAAACGTACTTTTGTGTGAAGTGTTACTCACCCAATGTTGGCCACATTATTGGGTTTTTAGAAAAATACCGCCATAACAATTTATGTAAGAATATTTAATAGTTATTTTATTTACAATAATTTCAAGAAAAATTGACGATTTCATTACAATTGATGTGTGATTGCTTTGAAGTGAAGACATTGGAAATGGGCTATGAATTTTACATTTTAAGGAAATAATAAACTAGCCCCTTTGAACACAGACTCTTGCTGGTCTACACCCCACATTTGTTTTCCTGTGTGTGTTGCAAATGTATTTCTTGCTTCTTGGGTCCACACACATTGCAGTACTTCTTGTTTCTTCTGGCTGTAACCTAGAATGATGAAAGCACATGTTCAGTAATGTTTCTAATCTCTCTCAAATCACTTATGGCAGGCCAAGGTTAAAAAGTCAGACACATGTGATAACATCAAACTTCAAGTATTGGACTTGGGGATTCTGTGGGCCTGGGGCATCAGTCACTCAATCCTCCTGAATTCTCCTCACGTTGGCTGCTGAAGCTGTGTTCCTTGGGGTGTCTTGCCTTGTCCAGCTCCTCACAGAAAGCCTTGGTGGAAGATAGTGAAGTTTCACAGCAAACATTTTTGTAAAATGTTTCACATTTTATGATCCCCGAAACATCAAATACGTATTTGAAATGTGTAGAGTGAGGCACAGAGTGCATTCAATGAAAATATGTTTTTATGTGTTCTTAACATAAAATTAGCCAAGACCAATGAGTCTGAAGATGAATGATTATTAATTGTATAATTTTTCTTCTAGTAAATGTCATAAACGCCACTCAAGGGTTAATCGGGACTGGTATGTTCCCATATGTAGGGCTGTATTTATTTGCAGAAAAACATTTAAGTAGATTTTGGGGCTTTAATTTTTTTGCTCATTATTCACATTTGACCTTTTACTACTGTCAATGACTGAGATTGTATTGCCAGTGCACTTTGCATTTAGCTCTATTAGCTCTGATTAGCTGTGATATCTAAGACTGACAAAATATGTTGATGTGCCCATGTACACAGAATCAGAGAGCTGTTTTGAAGTTAAATAAAGTTTAAGATTTCTATAATGCAAACTCAGTGAAGTTCAATTGTGCGTTCTGCACGGGCTAGCATTTCTGATTCACTGCACACCCGTATGGGCTTTGCAGATATGCACGCATGTAGCACAGAGGAACATTCATAGAGGAACATTGCTTCAATATCACCTGTACTGCACGTGTTAAGGTTACACATGCAATTAGTTCAAATTGCAAATTCTTGTGTCCTAGTGTCTAGTGAAATGCGTTTCCTGGGGAGCCATTTGGGAGCTTCTGCAACCTTCATCTGTGTATCTGATGTCCAAGGCTCCAAGCCCAACGGCAAGCCCAACGGCATCTACCTGAAAAGCAAGTCCAATCCAGAGGTTATGTTCATGTTCACTAAAGAAAAGCCGCAACCTAACTCCGACTTCAGCCAGCGCCTTACTGTCTCTGGGGATCCGAGTACTGAGCAGGTCAACGTGACCATCAGCCAGCTAAAGGGAACAGACACAGACCTGTATTCCTGCTTGTTTGTCTATCCAGAAAACAACATCGCTGATACACAAATCCCTGGCAAGGATGAGTTCTTTCTTTACGTCGACGAAGCTGGTAAGTGGTCTCTTTAAAGATTCTTCCGTAGACTTCACAAGTAGATTGTTAACTTTAGTTTGTATGTATTTTCATCAATTTTCAATGGACCATTTAGAAATAACAGCATGTTTTGTTCATATTTTTTGGACAATTAAGCTTCACTGCTGTTTCTAATTAGGCAGAGTTTGACTCATTAGACATTGATAGCTGTGGATGAACTTATCTTGTTTCTAGGCTTTTCATGTGCATCCGGAGTTGGTAACTTGTGTCTGAAAACATGCGAACCGAAGAAGAGACATAATATAAATAAGCAGATAAGGAACACTTCTGGTGGTAGATGTGGATGTGTCAGCCGCTACCATTCGTACAGATGCATCTCTAAAAATTAGAGTATTGTGGAATCGTTTTTTCCTGTAATTCAAATCGGAAAGTTCCACCTTCATGTATTTTAGATTCATTACACATGAAGTGAAACATTTCAAGCCTTTTTTGTTTCAATCTTGATGATTATGGCTTATAGCTCATGAAAAAAAAAAAATCCAGTATCTCAAAAATAATAATAAAAACATTTTTACAATATGGAACTTTCAACCTGAGAAGAGCTCTAAGTAGCTAACTCCCTGAGCCTCGAATCTCTGTCTGGGTCAGTACACAGAACCACAATCAAGGGGGAAGACCGCTGACTTGACAGTTGTCCAGAAGACACTCATTCACACACCACATGCGGAGGGTAAGCCACAGAAGGTCATTCCTGAAAGGACTGGCTGTTCGCAGAGTGCTGTATCAAAGCATATTCATGGAAAGTTGACTGGAAGGGAAAAGTGTGGTTGGAAAAGGTGCACAAGCAACAAGGATGTCCATAGCCTTGGGAGGATTTTCAAGCAAAACCGATGGAAGAACTTGAATGAGCTTCATAAGGAGAGGACTGAGGCTGGAGTCAGTGCATCAAGAGCCAGTACACACAGACGTGTCCATGAAATGGGCTACTAGTGTCGCATTCCTAGTGTCATGAGAAAATGAACTGGACCAGTGCTCAGTGGTCCAGAGTCTTCTCTTCAGATGAAAGTAAATGCTGCATTTCATTTGGAAGTCTAGGTCCAAGAGTATGGTGGAAGGATTGGAGAGGCACAGAATCCACCTTGCTTGATGTCCAGTGTACAGTTTCCACAGTCAGTGATGAGTTGGGTTCCATGTCACCTGCTGGTGTTGGTCCACTGTGTTTTATCAAGTCCAGAGTCAATTCAGCCCTCTACCAGCAGATTTTAAAGCCCTTCATGCTTACATCTGCTGACAAGCATTATGGAGATGCTGATTTCTTTTTCCAGCAGAACTTGGCACCTGTCCACAGTGCCAAAATGACTGGTAACTGGTTTGCTGCCAATGGTATAACTTGATTGGCTGGCCAACTCGCCTGACCTAAACTCCGTAGAGAATCTATGGGGTATTGTCAAGAGGAAAATCAGATACACCAGACCCAACAACACAGACAACCTGAAATCCACTACAAAAGCAACCTGGGCTTCCATAATACCTCTACAGTGCTACAGGCTGATTGCCTCTATGCCATGCCACATTGATGCAGTAATTAGTGCAAGAGGAGCCCTGATCAAGTATTTAGGGCATAAATGAACGTTCCTAGGAAACATTTGCAGGTGTTTTGGGGTGATTAGCTGATTAGAGCTCTTCTCAGATCAACATTTCTGTACTGTATCATACATTTTTATTCTAATATTTTGAGATTAAGGATTTTTGATTTCTATAAGTCGCAGTCATCAAGATTGAAACAAAAAGGTCTTGAAATTATTCTTGAATAAATGAAGGTGTCGCTTTTTTATTTCAATTACGGAGAAAGACATACTTTTCCATGATATTCAAATTTCTTCAGATGCACCTGTGGATGACATCATCAGCCAAAACACAGAGGCAGTACTGCAAGAAAACACTAAAGAAATGCCAAAAAGAGCCTTCCTACTTCCTACTGGAAAAAGGTATTGTGGACAGATGAGAGAAATATTAACGTGTCGGAGTGAACGCAATAGGAAGTTGTGAAACAAAAAAGGAACTGACATACCAGCTTTTTCCTGTAATAAGGAAGTGGTTGTATTATCTTTTGGGCCTGTATGGCTGCCACTAATTCAAGCTGACAGGACCCTCAACTTAAAGCTGACAGACTGCACTTTAACCTTAATCATTTCAAATCTAATGTGCTGGAGACCACTGACAAAACGTCAAAACTTGTCACTTATGGACTTCATTCACCAACCATTCTTAAGAAATTCCTTCTTAAAACCCCCTTTGCAGTTTCAACAATGTGAGTTTCTGACATTCACCAAGATTTTTTAAATAAGGGCTTTGTTCGTAGGTGAAAACAGAATCTACACACAGTTAAAAGCATACTCGAGCACATTTGAGTGCCGACATGTTTGTGTCAAATAATTCGCTACTGCGTTTTTCTACAGTTTTATACTATTTCAGAAAATTGTGTCTCGTAATTTTTTCGCACATTAACATCAGGCCAAATTTAAATATTTAGATAGAAACCATTAAGCATTGTGTTAAACGGACACACTTCTTATTAAGTTAACTTCCACCACAAATAGCATCTATGAACTGTATAGGTTTTGAAACTGACCATTAATTTGCTTACAATACAGTGATACTAGTATCTTACTACTTGGAATAGTCATAACTCATAATTGAGACTATTCTAGCGCGACTGAAGACTAACAGACTGCAAGCCCCCTCTTCCTTTTTATGCGGATTGACGGGTCGTTTACCTATGCTAATTAGGAACAACTGTTATGGGATTTAAATTTTACGAGGACATGGGATTCATCATAAGAACATTGGTGTGAACATTTCGTCAGTTTGAGGAACATGTTATGAATCTGGCATAGACCTTTCTCAGGACCTTTCTCAAGAACAAATTTAAGTTTTTTTTTTTTTGGATGTTTGTGACTCAGGCACTATGTTTCAGATTAGTAACTTAAACTAAATACAGTAGCTATTACTGACCAAGAAACGTTCACATGGTCTGACACCTCAACAGTCAAGGATATATTGTTTTGCAAGATTTGGTACACATGTTGTAATTATTGTAGACACACAACATATGAGTACATATGAGCAACATTCAAATGTTGATAACACAGTGGCACTAAAATCACATTTACTTACGCTAATTGAAATTCGGCACTGAATCATGTAACCCTATGATTCATGACTGCTGCTACTTATTGGAATCACAGAAATACCCAGAATTAAATTTAGAACACATTTAATTATGACTTACGTTGTGGTCAGGTAATAATCCAATATGTTAATTCCTATTAGTACTTTCCAGCCTCCTCTTTGTTAATTTACATCCCTCTAAAATGATTATAGTGATTGTGTAGTTTTGCAAAGATTGTCCACACACAACAAGAACCCATTTTTTCCCACAGTTAATTATGTGCCATGTATTGGGTGTTGAGTATGTACTGTATGTATGTTTCCAGCACAGCACATTAATATGCAATTGTCATAACTCTGTTCAAGTCATTTGTGATAATGGTAGCTAATTCCCAGACCATCAGCTCGTAAAGGCCAGAAATGCATTTTAGCATTAATTTAAGATAAAAGATTTACATTGAAGGTTGTGAATCTGGCTAACACAGGCAGCCAAGCCACTACAAGGTGATATTAGATGCAAAATAGCAAGGCAAGCCAATTCTCTTACTAATTCCCCAACCCTTGGCCATGCTAACAAGTGTATTCTTCTTGCACAACTCACTGCGGTACCCCTGGGCTAATGGAGCCAGATACAAACCCTGGTCTCCCAATGACAAGAGCACCATTCAGGGGCCACTCAAAAGAGAATTTAAATTTGGTGGCACTATAATCCTAAGGCAGTGTGGGTTCAAATCCAGCCTAGTGTTCTTTCAGGAAACACTGTCCTGACTTTGACCACTTTCCTGTACAGTAAAGCATACTGTAGAAACCACTGAGAAATATGTACAGTGGTTATAGAAAGTCACCACTGTTCACAATGTTTGTTGCCTTGCAGCCTGAAATGAAAATGCATGAAATCAGACTATTTCTGGCTTTACTTACACAAAGTGAAAATAGTAATTGTGATTGCAAACTTACTGAGGTATAACCAACCACCTTCCTGCCTGCGAATCACGCTAATTGGCTTCACTCTGTGATCATTTGTAGTGGTTTAGATTTGTTCAGATTATAAGCAGTTGTTCGTAAAGTGCTCCACTGCATAGCTGTGCAATTCAAAGCAAAGAATCCCAAAAGGCTGGAATGGTCATCTGAAAAGATCTATGACATGATGTTGTGGAAAGGTAATGTCATGGGATGGATATAAAATAATTATATGATGTCCAGTGTAAAGTTTTCTCTATCACTTGGAGCTCAGTGAAGACCATTATTAGTTTTATGGCACCACCCAAAACATGAATAGATCAGGCCGTCCCTCCAAACTGGATGACTGGGCATGGAGGTGACTGTTCAGAAAGGCTTTGAATAAGGAAATTGCAACTAAAGGAGCTTCAGGCCTTTAATTGCAAAGACTGGTCAATTTGTGCATGTGTCTGCAATATTGCAAGCACTTCTCAAATCCAGCCTCTGTGGGCTAGAAAAAAAAGTCTTGTTTGAGGTTTGCTAAAAAACACAGGTTCTCAGGCCAAGAGGGAAAATGTGGTGTGATCAGATGAAACCAAAATAGACATTTTGGGCTTGAACACAATACATCCTACCAACCAAGGAATACCATGGCTATAGTAAAGCATGGCGGCAGAAGCATCCTGTTGTGGGGGTGTTTCTCTTCTGCATGGACTTGAGAGCACGTTTCAGGATATAAGGGAAAATGGACAGAGCTAAATACAAACAGATTCTTGAGGAGAACCTGCAGCCCTCTGCCAGGAAGTTGAAAAAGGGTAAACCTGACAATGACCAAAGCAACTTTACAGTGGCTTTGAGGACTAAAAGGACTAGAATGTATTGAGGGTTTTCATTTCTATATGTTAAGCAACAAAAGGTGAACATTTTGGAAGGGTGTGTTCAGAGTAGGTCATCATAATGTTCATCATTGTTGGCCTTGGCCTCCGGACACGGTGTTCTCAAGATAGTAACTTTGCATGTTGACACAGGGCCAGACTATTTCTGTATTTATTCTTAAGATGTACCCGCTGGCCTTATTTGACAGATTCCACTTTACTGTGCCCTCATTAGCCAGTCAGTTGGCCCAGTCTCTTACTATTGTTTGTTTCCATTCTGGAGACCTCCTAGACACCAAGATGGACATTGACCTTGTACAGACAAATGCTGGTGGTTCCGTGGTCCTCCCCTGCCTTGCCCCCTACGGTTCCCCCTCAGCCATACAAGGGGTGTGTTTGAAGAGGCGCCAGGGACGGGCTCCAGTAGAGGTGCTGTTCCACACCAAGAGCCAATCCTCTGCCTTCCCCCAAGAGAGGATCCTTCACCAGGGCATTGGGCTGGGCAGACTGGGCTACAATATCACACTGACCAAGATGCTGCTGGAAGAGAGTGCCTTTTACAGCTGTGAGCTACTTGTCCCTGGTCACCCAGAGAACCCCACCAGGCTAGGGAGACACGCGTACTTTGTGTCAGTGCAAGGTGGGTTTTCATAGTGGAGTGGATTTAACCTGATTTAACCCTAAATACACTAGAGCCATGGACTTATGTACTTTACCAGATAACACTTAATTTAGTGAGGCCCTTTTTGTTTGAGGAGCTCACGTGTCCAGTCAGTCTGTCCACTTATTGTAAATAGAATTGTCAAAAATGCTTCGATATTGATCTTGGTTCACATGCAATTCTGTTCTCACACTGAAACTAGGTTGATACACATTTTTTGGGGTAAAATGTCAATTTAATTCATGGTGCCTTTTTCTTGACACTTGAATAGGTTTAGCAGCAACACAATTAGCAAATATCAAAGTTTTTTTCAAGTTACTAATGTTTCTCTCCAATAAATCAACCATGAAGTTGAAAATGTAAATGTTTTTATTCTAGGCATGAATGTTCAGCTAAGCTCATATGTAAGACATGCAAATCTAAACAGTTGAAATTTGAAGATATGTTACATTACTTCAGGATACATTTAGAGGTGAAAATAGTGGCTATATGCACAGGTGTTATGGAGATGTGGAAACACTGACCTACACTCCAATCTTTGCAAATTTGTATCCATGAAGAGGCACTTTTGTTGTTTTTTATCCTAACCTTAATCCCTGTGTGTACTGTGATATCTAATCTTAACCATGAATCTTATACGTAATAACATATACAATAAATCTAGTTTGTAACAAATGTTTTTGTAAATTAGTTTTTTCTCAGTTCAGTGCGTTTTATAAATAAGGCCTTCAAATTGGAACAATGGCAAGTTTTGAAGCGACTCCCGGAGAGTAGACTCTCCTTATATATTTTTGTTTTTGTATGGCTTTGATAGATTTTTGGAATCAAAGGGAGACCGGTAAAGAGTAGTCACTGGTATTAAGTCGCATAGGTGCATATAGCCAACAGTGCCATCCCAGGACCTCGCGTTTGCCCAGTAGAATTTAATCTGAGAGATGACACACTTCATTGAATTCGTGCTTCATTTAGGTAGTGTAGAGTGGGGGAGGATTTGCTAGCATTCTCTCAGAGAGAGAGAGGGATGATTTGAAATATCAGCGAAGCAAGCAAGTTTATTTATATAGCACAATTCATACATAGAAGCAATTCAATGTGCTTTACAGTGAAAATAGAAATAATGCAATAAAATCAGAAACAGTTTACACAGAGGTTATTCCTCTGATAGCACCAGAACTTTCATTACAATTGGTAAAATATAGCAGGATGTACATTTAATAACACAATAAATTAAGAGAAATATAAAAACAGCATAAATAATAAAACATAGGATAATAGAATTGAGATAAAATGTAAAACAGAAAGCTAGAAGAACTATAACACAGAATAATAAAATAGATATAGAATATAAAACAAATTAGCTTGAAAAAACTGTAGTACTAAACAGTTAACTGTTATAAAAACAGGCTCACAGTGGGGTTGCGTTTTAGAGCACAGTCATAGGCACGTGCAAAGAGTAGTGTTTTTAGCCTGGATTTAAAAATGGACACATTTGGTGAACGTCTAAGATCTTCTGGTAGTTTATTCCAGTTGTGTACAGCATAACTGCTAAACGCAGCTTCTCCATGTTTAGTTCGGACTCAGGGCTCTACCAGCTGACCAGAGTTCATGGATCTTAGAGCCCTGCTCGGTTTATATTCTTCAAACATATCAGAAATGTATTTGGGTCCTAAACCATTCAGAGATTTATAAACTAAAAGCACCACTTTAAAGTCTATTCTGTAACTGACCGGAAGCCAATGCAAAGATTTAAGAACCGGAGTGATGTGCTACGAAGCACTCAAATCCATGTTTTAGGCATACAGATGCTTTCTGCATTTGCCATTGTTCCCCCTTTTTAATGTGTAATACGTTTCATTCTGTGTGTGTTTCACCAGGTGTTTCTTGTAGCTGTAGTGGTTATGTTCCTCTGCTCTACGCCCTCTTAGCTGCAGTGGGACTGCTGCTAACCCTTCTGTTGGCCCTGGCAGCCGCTCATTATGTGGGTAATAATGTTACATATCACCTAACAAAATTGGATAGAATGCTACTCAGCATATCTGAAGTAGTTACTTCATACAGCTCTGGAAGAAATTAAGAGACCACTGCACCTTTTTTCTTTCCTTTTGAAAAAAGTTGGAAAGGAAGCTTTTGAATGAGGAACAGAAGGGTTAAAATTAAGAAAACCACTGCAAATTGAACACTTCTGTTCCTCACTCAAAACCTTACTTTTCAACTTTTTTGGAAATGAAAGAAAAAGGTGCAGTTGTCTCTTCATTTTTTCCAAGATGTATGTAGAGCATTGGACCTGCTACGCACATAAAAGGACTTTATTTTAGGCAGAACATATGCCCAAAACGTCTTTACAAATTCACAAACTCACAAGAATAGAGCTAACAGACTTCTGAACAGGAAACAGGCATGACTTATTAACAGTGATTTGTCGAAAAGCTCACTTTGAGGAAGGATTCCCGTTTGAATAAGAATGTCCATCCTGACTTGTCACGAAATTTCACAAAGGAATCAGTTCGTTTCAGTAGTCGCCTGAGCTGGCTGACTTATTTGCTTTGTAAACAGTGTTCCTTTCTCTGTTTCTGTTGTCAGGGTACGATTCGACACAATGTTATCAAACCACAGTCTTCCATCTACGAGGAGATGGTTGGGGGGCGCCCCCCTAACAGGAACAGAAAAACACCCCCCTCCTACCTTAGGCCCCCACAGCACCTGGAGGAAATGAATTCACCCAACTATGACCACCCGCCTCCAAGGTCACGCCGTGAGAACCTCTACGAGAGGCCTGATGGAGCCCTGCTCATACCCTCTGAAACTGCTGTTGTGGCATGAATGTCCAATCTCACCCACACCATGCGAGGACTCTTCACTTATCCACTCTACACTGAAATCTGGACCACAAACATCTAGCTTACTGTATTAAGTGGCGGTATACATATTTTGAGGATTTTCCTGTAAATAAATTTGCTTCGCTTATCATAATCCTTTGCATAACGTAGTACAGCTGTAGAATGTTGTAGGCAATGCGTTCATAGTTTTTTTAAGTGGCAGATAAATCTATGATTTTAATTTTAGATGAGTGATATATTACACAGAATTTAAATATTATTGAAAGTAATGCATGTTCATTATGTGTGTGAGTGAATTTGTAATATGAAGGTATTTAAAAAATATGGAATGCAAATTTTGTCTTAAGTGTTTTGTTTACTCTGTTATTGCGCATTAATTACTGCTGACCGTGGCAATACAGTTAATATTCCAGTTGGATTATTGATGCTTCCAAAAAGTTGTCTTTCCAGGCTACTTCCCCCTTACCAGAAATGAATGGCATTTTACAAAGAAATTGTTTCTTGGTAAGTCACAACCCAAGTCTCAGGAAAATAAGTGTTGTTTATTGTAGAAGTGGTGATGGTTGTCTGTTTGGATAAAGATAAGCCACAATACAAATGCCAAATGTATACAACATTATTTTTGAATATTATCTAAAGTCAGCAAAGCTATGATGCCACTAAAGTGTTTAATGCTTCAAGAACAAAAATAAAAGATCCCATCTATGACTTGCTTGATTGGATTATATTCCACGAACCAATCCATAAAGCCATCTGACCCATGTGGTACATTAAAAAAGTATCAACAATCAAAATGAGTTGTTCTTGTACACAGGTTAATGGCACAATGCACATTTACATTATTATACCAACAAAATTAAGGATTTCATTTCTGAAAAAAACAGATATGGCTACAAATAATTGTGAAAAAACATTATTAGTCAGCAAACACGATGTAAGGTAATAACATTTATTTTCCCTAATTTGAGCTTTTTGGCCATTTCAGCAATGAGAAGTCTAACTGGTGTAGTGTTTATTTGCTTTTCTGCATGTAACTTGCGAATCTTAGTGTTCTTTGAACAAATCTAGTTAAAGGATCATGGGTGACTAATATGTTATTTAAAAAGTTTACAGGAAAGTGTTAGTGTAGACAGTGTTTTTGTGGAATATTATAGGTTCATGGCAACTGGCGAAACATCTCTAGGATGTGTCAATTTATATTTCATAAATATTTGAAAGTTAAATTACATGAGGTGAAAATTTACTAAATAAATGGAAATATTTCACAACTGAACTGGGAGACTGCATACTGCAGAAATAGCCTGAGGTGCATCACAAAGGTGGCCTTTATTTGAGAGTGGAAAAAGTAATTGTTTAAAAAAGACAAAATTCAAAAGAACACCAGCCCTACTTGTAGCATAGGTTATGGAGTTGCTTCTCTGTGTCAGGCCCTGGAAAGCTTGTGTAAGAAAACCAGCTGTAGTGTGCAAGACACTCGGGATTTGGGAGAATTTGATTATCTACACACCTATTTATCCCCATTTGTAGATTTTATTTTTCACCTTGACATTATTGAGTTTTGTGTTGATCGGAGGCAAAAACTCCTAATTATATAACTTTTGATTTCATGTTGTAACATGATAAAATGCAGAAAACCCAAGGGGGTGAATACCAGATGTGGTTCTAGTGATTTGGGGGCCCTAAGCAGAGACTGGTTGAGGCCCCTAAATTATGAATTTCTTTACTGACAACAATTTGAACATACCTTCTTTTTTATGGTTGATTGGAAATGCCGCTTCCTAAGACACTTGAATTGCTGCTCCTTTCGGAAGAGAGTAAATCAACATGAAGAAAACTATTTAAGGATATTTGCTGCTATATCAGCAACAACTACAGTCATGTTGTTCAAGTTTAATTTTTCAAAATTATGATCAATGCATTCATATACCTTGCTCTCTTGTAGGTTTTTCTCCCTCTAATGTATTTTATTTCTCTCTTTCTCCACCCCTCTTTAATGTCCTGTTCATTTCCTCTCTCTAATGTCCTGGTTCTGTTTCTCCCTCTTCAATGTATTTTCTCTGGTTGTGTTTTCTCTCTGCCTCTTCAAAGTCCTGTCTCTGGTTGTTCATTTCTTTCTCGCTCTAATGTATAGTCTCTGGTGGTGTCCGTTCATGATGATGGTCCATAGTGCTTTCTCAATGGCCTGTCAATATCAAATCCTTTTTCAGGAATAGCTGCAGCCGCTAAACTACTACTATTGCTAACATTGTTGGCAGAAGAAAGCGGTCACCTTTGGGAGGGTGGCAATAAAGTTTTATCCTCCTGTCTTTTTGCTGCACTGCTAACATATATAGTTTCATAATTTCCCAAGTTTCCTACCGGTCGCTTACAGTAGGCTAACTGATTAAGCGACCTAACATATTTCGCGCTGCTGTGCTGAAACAATATGGGAAAAACCATTTGAGTAAGATGGGGGGTTTCGGGTTCATCTCACACATGAAACATTTTATGGAAGGCAGAATATAATTTGTTTAAATGTTTGGAAGAAACATAGATATGACAAACAACATACGGTAATATATTTGATACTTTTGTAAATTTGATTTAGAACTGTTCCCAGGGCCCCAGGCATTCTGGGACCCTAGGCGGCGGCCTACTTACCAAATGGTAGCACGGCCTCTGATGAATACTATTGACATCCACTCTATGTAGGTGCATCGCGACGTACAGAAATATTTTAACATAAAAATCTAACAGTGAAATCAGTGACAAGACACATTAACAGCCAAGAAAAATTGCAATTTATTAATATAGTCTGAAAGACACTCCGTAACTCAAGGAACCATGTTTTTTTTCTGGTGCATGTCATTAACGATCACATTCTATGAGGAAAAATAAAGAACAACATTTAAAAGCCACAACTTTGTATTTCAGTACAGACATTTTTCTTTAATGTAAAATTAAAAGGCAAAGGCAATGTACCCCCTCCCCCACCCCCTTACAAAAACCGACAGCCATAAAAGTCATGGGCTTTCTCTCAGTATTACCCACAGTGCTTTAGCAGAAGGATAAGCGCTCATTGGTTAAGGATTACACAGCATGGCGATGCAATGCAAAGTTTTGCCAAATAATATGATGACAATAATAATGAAAATGAGGGAGAGGGGGAGAAAATCGAACATAGCAAATTTGTAGCACAAAAAAAACACCCCCAGATCAAACCCTGAAACCCAGAGTACAAGTCCTGGGTCCCAAGAGAATTGCAGGCCTGAACTCTCCCTCCCACTTGTGCATAGATCATGATCCTTTAAAAACCAGCTTTTTTTGTCCACTTCAATGTTTCCTGAAAACCATTATTTGACATTAGAATTTAATAACTCATTGAATACCTGCCCCAGGAAAAGACATGTAAAACAGGATAATGCACAATGCTCCTGAACTTTACAGGATGGAACCTCAGAGAAATACATAGGTAAAACATACAACTGCAATGTCCTATCACTGCCTTTTGACAATAAAAATCATTGATCACTTTTGTTTAAATGTAAAGCAATTTCTACATATTTTACATGTAAAGCACTACTTGTCTCAAAGTTCATTTTCAGTCCTTTATTTGGTAAATATGTAACTGCTACGGATTTCTAGAAACAAATGGTATTTCATATTCTATTATAATCCATAACCTTCAGTGCTTTGAGTTATGCTTCATCGTTATTGTATTTTAACTTTCTTTCATAAAAAGAAAAAAGAAAATGGTGGAGTTGTTACTCTGGAAATTCTGGCATTCCTGAGACAAGATCCACATTTTTTATGAGTGTGCAAGATAGTGAGCAATTTGCGTCGTCTTTTTACAAGACAAAATTCAAATAAATCAAATCAATACACATTTGACATCAAAGATAAATTAAAATACGACACAACACTGATTAATCCCAGAGTTCTGAAAGTAGCATAAATCTTAATTTTGCAAAGTTTCTTTTATGTTCATAGCTATTCATTTGAAGAAAGATGGAATCTGTCTATTCTTTTCCTACCTTCCCGTTATAAACTCCTATTTCCTTGAACTTCAGACAAATGAAATGTTTGTAAACGATGGGTGGCTTTGCAAAAAAAAAAATCAAAAACAGAAAAGATAGGCACCTCTGAAATGAGTCTTGTAAGAAACTCACCTCCTCACGTTATCCCTTTCCAATTCTCCATGAAGTTAACATAGGGATCTAGTACTACTACTACTACTACTACTACTACTACTACTACTACAACTATCATCATCTATGGCAACAATTTTTGTTGTTTTTTATCTTTTTGTTTTTAGATTTTTATTCATGTTTTTTTCTTCATTTTAGTTAAATCAGAACAAAATGGGTGCAATACTCAATAATAATCCTTGTTTTGGATTATTCCACAATAAAAGCCACTATAAGGTAGATAAACATTTTACAGATAAAGAAAAAAAAAACGTTTTCCATTAAATCCTTGAGTAAACATTTACACATGAACTGTCACATCTCCCCTCAGTACTTAGTCTCGTTTTTCCACGATTAGCTGAGTGAGAGGTAGAAGACCCTCAGTGCAACGTTAGAAGATAATAACATGTCTATCAGATTATAGATTATGACAAGCAAAAAATAAAACTCAGTGAAAGTACAGACAACAAGGTCAACACAACATACTGAATGGAAGATAAGAGCAGACCGAGGCCCGCCAAGCACACAGTTGCTTGCACACATACTCATACATTTTGACTTTCAAGCACACAACAAAGATGATTTTTGCATTTTTTTGAGAATTTTTTATATATTGTTTCACTTTAACGCATTATAACTCATGTCTTCAAAAAGCTCTGATCAGACTTTTTTTTTTTTTTTTTTTTGCAAAAGACTTCACATTACGTTATTGGCGGTCCTTGATTCAAGTATTTGTGTTTATATTTTTGTTTTGATATGTTTAATGATTTTTTTTCTCTACTGGGAAAGTACGCATTTAAAAACAGGTGGTTCAGGTTGGGTTGTTCAGACTTTGAAGGACAAATACACATACAGTACAAGCACTTAAAAGTACTGTAAAGAGTTCATTAAACCAGAACGTGCATATCCAAATCCAGATCAGAAAGACACTCGATCCATCAAGTTTCACCCCTAAACCTGTTCTCTTTCCTTTGTATCACGTGGGGGGATACATATTGCTCACCTTCAGTTTGTATTGAAGCCTTTTAAACAGAACAAAAGGTTTCAGAGATTGTGATCCAATATTTCTGTCTGTCGGTGGATGTGCTACCACACGGTACGTATATATATCCATATATATCTATCTATAGCTGGAGAGAGCGTGCGGTGGTGCCCCTCAGTGCTGGTGCAGCAGGGGTCCCCCCCACACTGAGTGGGGGCTTGGAGGCCCCCATCCGGCTAATGGGTCTGTCTGAGCATGGATCAAGGCAGTTACAGAAACAGGCAGTCGTGATTTTTGCTAGTGTGCTGCAGGACGCCCACTGGTGTCCCAAAAGGTAGCCTTCTCCTGTTTTAGTTTTTTTTAAGACTTTTTGTACCTCTTAAATTGCGCCCCCTCTTGTTGCCTACCATAGATGCAGTGAGGCCAGCGAGTCGGGCTGATACAGTGGGCCCAAAGCCATCTGGGTCTGTGGAAATGTACAGTTCTGTGGGCCCCGCTTTAAGCGGAAACACAAACAAATACAATAAATACAGCATCCACAAAAAGGCACCCCAGTCTGCGTTCTACACTCCCTGGATGGTGGAAGATGAGAACTTGCTGGACTGGAGACGTTTCAGCTAGAAGTGCAGAGCTTTAGTTTTAACATATCATAGATTCATTTTTTTGTCTTTTTAAGTTTAAGTTTTTTTCTTTTAAGATTTTTTTGTCAAACTTCATATTAAAAATGACGTTAAAATGCAATAATTTTTTTCATTTTTGGTTTAAAAAAATATGTACCCGGGATTAACCATCAAACTGACTGTGCACTGTAGCATACTTGGATCCCCAAACTATAGGTTCTCCTCAACGGGCCATTCCCCACAAAGACTTGCAGCGTACTAAATGACATCCCATTCCCCTACATTATACACAACTTAATGAACAGGGTGCCGTTTCAGACCCAGCCAAACCATCTCAGTGTTTCAGGATGAGCTGTGTTGCCCCCCCACCGTCTATTGGATCCTTCCTGTCTCTCTCCCCCCCACCTCCATGTAAGATTATTAACAAAGATCCTCCAACCTGGAGCGAGGAGTGCTCTTTCTCCCGCTAGCATAACATTAGGGAATTATTATTTTTTTACTCCTGTATTGGCACATAGGATAACATTGGCATCATACATGCTGAATGGGCCTTTACAGTTGATCATTACAGCAGGCCCAGAGTCAGGGAGTTCATTACTATCCCATTTCCAATACCTAGCCTTTTCTCCAGCTGTTAAGGCTGTGCTTGCATACTACTGCACAGCTTGCCTTCAGTTAGTGTATGTATTGGCTCTCCCCACACTACAGCAAAGGACGTCCGTATTTAGAGAGCTGCATCTCTCTTAATGCTGTCTCCTCCTACCCTGAGATCAAGCTGAGGAGAGCAGTCTTCGTCAGCACAGTAAAGAGAGTGGCCTACCATGCCATCCCTCCAGTGGTACTACGGCTCCGCATGGAGTGTCAGTTTGGAATACGACAGTGTTGTGGTTTAAGCCCAGCTATAAGGACCAGGAGCGGCCATGTTGCTGAAGGATACATACAGCAGCAGGTTGGCGGTTGGGTCAAGCTCTAGGAGTACTCATTCCTATTGGTCAGGATGGGCAGGTTGGTTTGGGCCCCCAACCAAAAGTAATTATTATTTTTTGCATAGAAACAGATGGGTGTAGTCTGTTTATATCTGGTCAAGGTGGAGGCCCAAGGGTCGATTTGGAGAGGCCTGGGGCTGGAGGAGGGTATAGCATAGCAGCTGTGTGAGGGGCGAGACGGGACAGCCCTGGTGAAGCCCAGGTGAAGCAGCTAGGGTCAGGGGGGGGACACAGACACCCATCTGAGAGACCGTATTCATCTAACTTACACTTCTCCAGGTACTACCTAGAAGTACTACAGAATACTGTCCAAAACAAAGCAATGAACGATTAATCAGTTAAGATACAAACTAATAATAACAATAGACAATCAACAACGGTCTGTAGTATTGATCCTCGGTTGCATTCAATACACAGGACGACCATACAGAGGCACCTTTGACCAAAGTGTTTCTGCATATGAACAGTGAAAGGGCTTGTTTCAGGCAGCCATCTTGAAAAGACAACTGCATGTAGACAAAAATAACAAATCAACAAGTTAAAAAAATACATCAGAAACATCAAAAGGGAGAAAAAAAAATCTAAAATGTTATCGACACTGGCAAAATTCCAGAAATGTGACTGTCTCTCGACTTCCAGCTAAAGTGATCTTCGTGTGAAAGAAGGGAGATGGAGCGGGTTGGTTTAGACAAGGTTGAGTGCTGCTGGCGCGGTCGTTAGCTCCATGCTGATTGGCCAGTCTCGGAGGGAGCATGGTTTCCTGCCGGGCCGAGGGTGTCCAATGAGAGAGCTTGGTGCCTGCCCAGGAGTTAAGTGCTGCAGTAAGAGAAGCCTAGCGACCGTTGCCATGGGCACCACAGCAGAGGCACTCAGTGGACCATGTCCGCCCCCAACCCCATTCGGACCGACCACTGGCCGGAGACAGGTAACATTGCATGTCTAGCGCCTCCAGACAAGATAAAGGCCAAACATTTCGGAGTAACAGTGATATTCACTTTGATATAGTTCAAAGAAAATGTAATTAGAAAAAAAATCATACAGATTTTTTTTGTCCAACACAAGTAGGTTTCAGTATTTTTTTGTTTAGTTCCCCTTCATCCTGCTACCATTTCCAAGTCCATTCCAGTCGTTGAATCAAAGAACAAACTTTCAACGCCCCGCCAAGTTATTTCCAAGTATACAGTACAAAAAGAGCATGAGTCTTTATTTTTGAATTTTTTTTTTAAAGCTGCTCCATTTTTCTGATTTATTGGATTGCAAGTTGAAGCCTTTGCTCTCTTCATAAGTGCTATGATAAAACCCCTTAAAATAGAAAAAAGTTTACTCAGTCTCTCATGTGTTTATACAGTACCAAATGCAAGGAACACTCATAGTAGATCTACTGCATTAAGAGAAACCCCTCTTATTTGGTTTTGTGCCAGGTGCCTCGTGCCCCTCCAGACAGACCATCTGAATTGAGTCTGTTGGGTTTGGCTGTGGCAAAGCAGAGAGGAAGTGTTTTCTGACGGTGCCTCCCCATTAATCCCAATTCACTGTACGTATCAGGACGCCAGGGGCCAAAGTACAGTATTAGAACAGTAGAACAGAGTAACCACCCACGCTGTTCCTCTGCCCGTTAGACCATCAGACTATAGAGTTCCGATGGGAATCGAATATTCGAGAAAGGTAAGGTTTCCGTAGTTCAAAAGTTCTTCGCTTTGATAAACGACACAAAACTTTTCTTTTGTGAACAAGAACAGAAAAAAAAGGAAAAAAGTCCAGAATCGGCTCCTGTTTCGACTTGAGTGTGGACGGAAGAAGAGTCTGTGGCTTATATTGCACAATATAACGGTCACGTCAAGGTGAAGTTGTTTCCAGAAACTGTTGGACCACGGCGAGAGGGTCACTGACAGAATATACGAATAATTTGAGTTATCGACAAAAAGCACCTGTAGTCCTGTTAGGTGAGTATAGCTGAAGTTGTAGTTCTGAGCAGTGGTCATTTGAACTCACAGACATGAATGATTAGGTGCCATCAGACATACTCATGTACACACACACACACACACACACACACAACACAAACTCAGCTAGGTCTTCGACACGTAATCATCTTCTCTCAGCTTATGTTGCGATAGATATTATAAAAATGCGCCTGGATATACCATAAGAGCAAAAACAGCAGTGTAAATCCCTTCAAGAACGTACAGCCAGAATTTTTTTTTAAAATAAACAACAAAAAAGGTTTTCACTGATGATTGGTTGGGTCAGCGTTGACAGGCCTCATACTGCCGAGTGACTTTGGGGTTGTATTCATTAGTACATGCCGTAGCAAAACCGTTTGTAGCGGAAAACAAAATGTTTCTTATTTGGACAAAGTTCAGGTAGTCCCTCTTTGTTTCGGTCTTTTTGCTTCCGTTTTATTAGTGAATACGACCTTGGTTTATCACACTTCCATTTGTCCTGTTCCATTTGCTGGCTCAGAGATGGGAACTGTGCAAGTTTTTAAACGCATTACATTTTCTTCAGTTTCAAAACAACAGAAAAGGCTTGAGATTGAAGGACCTGGGCCAGAGTAGAGCACTTAAGGCTAATATTAGTGCTTAGAACAGAATGATAAAATAACAACTAAAAGGTATTTCAACCACATCATTGGCCACGACATGCTGGGAATGGTCGCTGTCTTGTATCAATTTGGAGTTTTGGGGGCAAAGGAAAGATAAAAAATGGCAGCTTCTTCGATTGCTTCTCCTTAAAAACACATCACACAGAATGTCAGCGATATCCATGGAAAAAATTATAAACACTTGAGGTTCACTTCATTGAGTCTTTTCTGCATTTTAGTTTAGTTTTCATCCAACATTGATCAAACACTAAAAATGAATTCCCCTTTAGAAAGAAAAGGAAGAAAAAGACGACAAAACGGAGAACCGATGGGCGTAGGGGTCAGCAGTCTTTTGTTGGTGCCCACAGCCTTCCGGTTACACGATTCACAGTTTGTTGATACTGATTATCGCCACATGATTTGCTTGGTTTTGCTCCTGTTCATTGTCATAGTTTTTTTCTGTATTTTTATTAATATATCATTTTCCCACTGTCTGGTATAGCAGTGAAACAACATCCATCCTTCTGGTTAGTGTGTTGTCCTACATGGACTCTCCACTCAGAAGGTCGCCTGGCAACAGCGTGTTTATAGGGGTGGGGCTCCCAATAACGCCGCGACTATCATCGCCACTGGGAGGCCCCCACAGGTTGGAGTACTGGGGCACGCCTCCCCAAAGGAGATCTCCCCCGCCCGTCTTGGCCCCTCCCCCCAGGCCACCACCACTGCTCCAGTGATGGCCAACGGCGTGCTGCTGCGAGGCTCCACCTCCTCCACCCATGCGCGTCTGATTGGTGCCCGGGTTGGGCTGCCAGCTTGTGGTGGGCGGGAGCTGCTGCTGCTGCTGCTGCTGTTGCTGTTGGCCTTGTGCAAAGAAGCGGTTTACCTCGTCCTCCCCAGCAAACTCAGCCAGGATTGTGGTGTTCCCAAGCACACACCTAAAGACATGGAGACACTAAGTTAGGCATCACGTGGTCAGGTTCTATTCCTGAAAAAGGAAATTAGTGTAGAATCAGTTCTCCTCAAAATTTGAATCAAGTATTGACCACTGTTTACAAGAAAGAAAAAAAACAACTAATTATGTTATTATAACTCTTGTGTGTCTTCACATATTATTAATAATAAAATGGAAAATGAAGATGAATTACTTTTACCTAAGTTTCACAATGGGGGACAATATATGAGATTATTGTTGTCATCATATTGATTACTTTGATGTCATCAAATTTAGTTCAGAGAGAAGACAATGTTGTCATTAGTTAGCAATTAATAATTAATAATAACTAGCCATGCTAACGATAAAGCTCAATCTTAGCTAGCGTAATGGAGTATGAGGGAATATCAGGCAACATAAACTAAAACAAAATTATTTCCTGCTAATTATATGCCTTTTATAGAAGGTTCAGGTCACATGAACAACACATTATAGGCCAAATGTTCTTCAGCGGTCATCTAGGAAGCACCAAGTACAATGCTGTTAGATTGTACCACGACTGCTCAAAGCAATACTGTGACAAAAGAGCTGAAAAGGTTGTGCAGTTGACCAACACAGCCCGGCACACAATGCGGGAGCGAACAAAGGAGTCGTACATGTGCAGGGACTTTTGGGCCTTGGCGGCCTCCTCCTTGGAGCTGTAGCGGACCACGGCGTTCCCCTGGGTCAGGTTGAGGTGGAATGTGATGAGGGGGCCGTGCTGCATGCACAGCGTCCGCAGGGTGGAGCCGTCGATCTGGGGAGTGAGGTTCCTTAGGACCAGCCAGCTACTGGTCCTGCTGGGGCTGTCAGTGCTCCACGTGGTTCCCTCTAATGGAGAGGACATAAGCGGTTAGCGCTCACAAGGCCACAGTGCTCAACTCCCCTCAACAGCGTTCATACAAAGTTTTGGGATCTGTGGATCACTTAATAAATCTAAAACCACGGCTAATGACATTCAGAATAAAAATGGTCTAGTCCCCCATTTGTCAATCCATTTCTACAAATAACCCCCCCCCCACCGCCGCTACAAAATCTTCAGCAAACGATTTGGTTATGGTTTGAAAACACTACACCTCAAGTAAATGGATGGTTTCTAACAACATCAACATGACCCAGGGTTTCACATATCGAAGTATGGTTAGGTTTCTGAAACAGATAAACCTCAGGATGTCAGTTTGATATGAAAAAAGGGGCCCCAACCACAGCAGGGTGTATGTCACTCCACCCCGCTGGAGCAAGTCAGGAGGGGTAGCTCCTGTGGCTCAGAACAACCCCACCCAGGCAGATAAACCAGGGCCTACGTGGCCAGCACTCCGCGAGGCGTTAGGTGAACGTGTCAACAACGTTGTGTTAGATAGCAGATGGTTGAGGGAGTCGCGTTCCGTTATACTTTATAATAGGACTAGGCTCACCACATCAAGCCACCGGCAAAATGCAAAGTAGGCGGCTGCACGCAAGTGCATTCAGCGCTCTAATCTCTGTACATCTCATGGCGTCTAGATACGCTGTGCTGAAACTCAATGTGCACCTAAATCTCTAAGCATTTTCTCCACTAACCACTCATGTCTAAACGTATACCAACTCCGCCCATTTGTATGTAATTGCTTGTCAGTGCCATGCGTGTTAACGTTGCCTGTCCCATAGGTTGTCTACTTCCGGCAAAACTTTGTAACTACTTACAAGGAGATTCCTAAAAAAATGACTGATGAAACAGATAAGGTTCTAAACCTCACCCGTCACCACCATTTTATTTTATTAAGCTTAGTTAAACTAGTAGGTACTTTAGAAGGGCGGGGCCAGCCACAACATCCACACGCGTAGCAATAAACCGCTGGTACGATAATAGAGGGCTAGGATAACAATACGACAATGTGGATACTGACCAGTCCTTTACAGCTGCTCATTTAGACAAAGTAGACCCTCACCTGAGGTGTAGGAGCTGCTCCAGCCTTGGGCCAGGCCCAGGGAGTTTCCTCCCCATGTGGAGGATGGCTTGGTGGGGTTGGTGAGTCCCGGAGGAGGCCTGGAGGGGGCAGTGGTGTTGCGGGACCCCTGGGGGACCTTCCACAGCTCGTGGGACAACGAGGCTTGGGATGGATGCGAGATTGGCCCTGGGGACCAGGTAGACTTCATGTCTGAGAGTTTACCTGAGGCATGAGAGGAACACATGAGACACTGAAGGATCTATCGAGATCATCAATTAAAGATGGATACCTTACATTAGTAATACAGAACCTTAACTGAAATCTAATCATTCTTAGAATTATGTTGTGTATTTTTTTGTTGTTATTTTGTGGCCACTCTGAGACTTGTTTGCAGAAACAGTAGTTGACAGAATTCGTGCATCAGTGGCAGCATTTGTACTGCAAGATCTAACATTATGTAACAATGCTTGGTTAGAGGGGGTAAAAAACATGAATTTGTCTAGCACTGGTGACCACACTGGAGACCATACAGGAAACAAATAGGAAATGTGCTGATGGAGTGGCAGTAACTAGGGTAACCGAGTGATTCAGCTACAACTTAATTGACACATCAACACATGCTTAAGAAAACAGCACCAGAGTTACAGTGGCCAAAGCATTTCTAGAAAAAAACACTGAAAGGAGTCATTTTGTAAGGAGTACAAAGCTCTTCAGTCAAACAGAGCAGCACAGGACACTCCAACGGGATATTAGGGTTGAAGGAGAGGCAAAGGAAAGGCCTATCCACTGAAAGACTCAGATCAACAAACACAGACCACACGCACTTGGGATGAGAGAGCTGGGTTGCTATGGTCGCAAGGTTTGACCATGGATCAAGGGTCAAAGGGTCAGTGGGGGACCAGCACAAAGGGTCGGGGCGGAGGCTGCGGTCAGTACATTAGTCTGTACCTGTGCTCTCCTCATCCGGGGAGGAGAGACTGAAAGGGCTGGTGTAGCAGCCAGTGACGGGCCACTCAGTGGAGGGCGGAGCGCCGTTCTGACACGGTGACGGAGGGGAGGAGCCTAGAGGTTGGGTCCCATTGTTAAAGGGAAAGAAAAATATGGATGAAGACACCATAGGGCCTGGGCTACTGGATGACACAGTCTCAACAAGTCACAGAGAACTGACTGATATCCTCCAGTTGCCCTTCCCAAAACGCCGGCGACCTCACTACACTGAAAGAAACATCTGTTTCAAAGCCCTGTAAAGAACCGGATGCGTGTCTGACGGTTTGCCTTTCTGAGAGGACTGACCCCAGGACATGGCAGCTCAACAACCCCCCTCCTCACCTCCACTGCGGTCCCGGAGCAGGTATCGGTTGACGTCCTGGATGTTGGTGTTGATGGTGGGCCCGCTGGGAACACTTCCCGGGGTCATGTTGGGGTCGTTCTCAGGGTCAATATTCTGCAGGCCCTTCCAGGGTACGCCGGGGCAAAACTCTGAGGAGACACCGTGGATGACATCACCGTCAACACATCGTGCAGTTCACACTGAAACCCCACAATTATGTAGGGAACGATGCTCCCATTTTGTCTTTACACAAACAAATTCCACCAACCAGGGGGCCAGTTGATATTGGTTCCGTTGGTGATCTTATCGTTGGGGCTCTTGCCCGGTCCTTGGCCCCAGCTGTCGGGGGGAACCAGAGGAGAGGTGGGGGACTCTGAGCCACTCATGATATTGTAGGGGCTGTATGAGTCCTCCATCTGGGGGGGCTTCCCAGGTGGACCCAGGGTGGAGGCAGCAGAAATGGCACCTGGAGACAGAAAAATGTAAAGTTGCATTTAATAGGAGAAAAGAACGCAGGTGTTCAAATGCATCAAACATCTTCCTTTAATGTGCTTCTGTCAAGATAAACCAATGATTATGTAATGAATACTTGCGGTTGACATTTCACCAATAGTTTCCACATTGAGATTGTGAAAACGGACAGAAATCTTCAGAGGAAGCATATGTTTATCACAGCATGTTTACTAGAAGTGCCTGTCAGAGGTAAGCCTCAAAGTTCACAGGAGATTGGTGAGATATATCCTGCTTGTGGCCCACATATTAAAGTGCTACAGGGTCTGCAGAATCCATGTTGGTGTGAATCATGACAAAGCGTTAAGTTCTTTCTAGTAGATGCCGTAATCAGCGAAACATCTCTCCCAACTGTTAAATTGAAGAAAACCAACAAATGGACTTAGACAAACTAAGTGCGGATCTCGATGGTCCCCTGAGGAGAATCAGCGTTTCACGGTACTGAAGTGAAGTGGACCATCGGCCTACCGTGCTTATTGAGGTTGGCCTCCATGTGAGAGGAGCCAGAAGAGAGGCTGTCCATGGAGTTGGGGTGGGTCCACTGGGAGAGGCGTGACTGGGGCTGTGGGGGCTCCTTCATGGACAAGCCCCCCACCTCCATGCAGTTTACATTCATGTTAGGATTGAGTCCAGCTGGTGGGGTACACACACACACACACACACACACACACACACACACACACACACACACGATCAACAGTCAACATAGGGTTCTGTGACAGGATGTATGACTAGGGATGGGTATATGTATGACTAGGGAATAGTCGACTATTCGAATACCTGAAATGTATTTAGTTTTTGAGTACGTGTGTGTGTGTGTGTGTGTGTGTGTGTGTGTGTGTGTGTGTGTGTGTGTGTGTATATTCAATTTTGTGCACCATTTCCCTTTAAAAAAAAAAACATTTATGTGTTTAAATAAATAGACCTGAATATAATTTTTTATAAAAAGTACTATTAAAGTTCCAATCCTTACATATGACAATATACCATGACAAAAAACCTATATGTTTAAGTTGTTTTTATAACATGCGATCCTTCACACGACTCCGTTTGTTTACATTGGTCAGTCAAAGCGCTAGTAGTGGAGTGGAGCCTAGTCAGTCAGAATTACATGATATACTGCCTAGCCTACTATTAGCAAGAGGATGAACATTAACTAATTCAAGGGAATATAGAATATATTCACTGAATTAATGTTACCTACGAAAAAAATATTTGGCCACGAAACACAACGTAGTGAAGATGTGGCATCCAAAGGCGGTTGAGAGTGCCAAAAACAGCGAGTTAAGCAAACAGTATACTAATGGCTAGCTTGGGTAACTGGCATTTTTAGCCTTCTCCATCCAATGACCTCAGCTGATTCTGTAGCTGATTTTAACATGTATACCACACTGCTTCCTCAATATACTTGTTTGCTATTTTCTCACACAAATGGTCATTGAGCTGTTATTATGACAATTACACCCACTCCTTCGCGTGTCATGTAGTAACACTAATGTGGTAACGGTAGTTAAAAAAGCATGTATTTCGGTTTACCGAATACTATTAAAATAATAACACATTCTATTGGGAGTGTAAAATCGCACACACTTCTCATCACAACTAAAAGAGGACCCTCTGGATAAACGGGCGACACGACGGTCTAGGAAGAGCTGCCGTCTACCAGCGGGCATAGACTTACAGAGCGGGTAGGGGCTGTAGGAGTTGGGAGAGGACTGCGGCTCTTTGGTGTGCAGGTCGGAGAGGCCCGGAGCCTGGGGGTGGCCTGGGAAGGAGTCCAGGACTGATTTGCCTTGGCCGGGGTGCAGGCTGGAGGAGTGTGATCCCGGGGGCTGCTGCTTCATCAGCAGGGCCTGGTACAGCTGGCGCTGGTGCTGTTGGATCTGCTGCTGCATGTTATTGATTGTACGTGCAACCTGGAGGGTCGGGGGGAGAGACCGAGAGACAGTGGGGGTGAGATTACAATGACCCCCAGAAATGTCCAGTCATGGCTGTATGACTAGATAATATCGAAAACTCACTAAACGGGCAATACGCATGGTTGTTTTGGACTAATTTTACAGAAGTGGCCACTTCACAATAAGGGAGAAGATGCACACAGTGGTTCAAACTCACCCGCAGGCAGCCAGCCTGAGTAACCACTTCTCCAAAACGTAACATTTGAGAAACATTTGTTGACCAACACATGATAAGGCTCAACATTTGACTGTATCTCTAAAGGAGAAGTCCTTGACATTCACAGAGTGTCTCAGAGAGCTGATGTCAGGGTGAAAAGGAACAATGTTTGTGTGTCTCAGGGAGTCGATTGGACAGTGGGCGGGTCTAGGGGACAGAGTGGCGGTGGAGTCTTTACCTGCTGCTCCTGTTGTCTGACCGGGCCGGAGACGCTGCGCTGAGCCTGCATCATCTGCTGCTGGATTTGTAAACGCTGGTACGCCTGGAAGCGGACGAAGACACAAAGAAAATAAGGGAAGGAGAAATAGAAAAGAAAGAGGAAAATGTAGAGAGGAATATGGTACGACAGGAGTGATTGATAGGCAGAAAGTACTATTTAAACTGGTCAGTTATAATGAGGTAACAAGAAGAGAAAATTGGATGTGAGCCTTTTGACTCACCATTTGCAGTTGCTGAAGTTGATACAACAGGGTCATTTGTTGAGGGTTAATTGGTGAGGTTAAAAGTGCAGGGTTCAGACCAATGTTTTTTGCGGCAAACTGCAAGAGCTGTGCTTGAACCTAGAAAGGACATGCAGATAAAAAAAACACAAGAAAACATTTTAAATGACTTGGCCTTGGGGTTTGAATTCACACTGATGTGTGAATTCAGTCATCAGCACAAGTGTTCTGTACATAAATTAAAACAGAACCAGACAGCACTTGTACTGGAAACTATAGAAGGTTTTGCAATAAAATGTGGCCTTCCCTCACTTGAGAAGTAAAAAATAAAAAAAGATATTTTAGGGTTACGGTCAGGGTTCAAATGAAGTTTAGGATTAGAATCAGGCTTAGGGATAAGAAGTGAAAGTTAGGCCAGGATGTAAAGGTTGAGGATATGGCAAATACCGTTTTTAACAGGAAGACCATGCGGTCGCCTAAAACGCTCCTCACAGGTAAACCATGCATGTGTGTACCTGAGGGGAGAGAAACTGAGGCACTTGAGCGCGAAGACTAGGCTGGGAGGAGCTGAGAGGCGGCACTGACGGCTGAGGAGGAGGCTGCATGACCCGGGCTTGTGCTGCTCCGCTACTGCCAAACATTCCACTCTGCATCTACACACACACACACAGACACAGACACAGACACAGACACAGACACAGACACAGACACAGACACAGACACAGACACAGACACAGACACAGACACAGACACAGACACAGACACAGACACAGACACAGACACACAGACACACAGACACACAGACACACAGACACACAGACACACAGACACAGACACAGACACAGACACACAGTTAATGCCAGATGAATGGCAACCACTCCCGGAATGCACCTCGGCCACTGTCGGACCATCTCATTGGCTGACCCGGCCACAGACCGAACAACGTTAAGTGTTCGGATTGGACAGAAATGCGGTACAAAGCCAATTCGGAGCACCAACCTACTGCTCATTTAACGTCAGGCTGGAGCTAAAGGAAACGCTGTGGGGGGGGGGGGCTTCGGGATCGATATCAGGGTGGAAATGCATGTCAATAAAATGAAAATGCAAATAAAATAACTGTGTATAAAAATAATCAGGTAATTCTCCCATGGTCCCCTAATTCATCATAGTGAAGAAAGGTTTCTAACCCAACGTATCGCTGAGCAACGCTAAACTGGTACATTCAGAGTGTGCAATCCGTCTGGTTCAACTGTGGTGGTGATTAAAAGGCTGCGCTCTTCAGACGCACGCATCACACGCCGATAAAAGAGAAACGGAGGAATGTGTCAGGCAAGCGTGTGTTCAATTCAACTGAGTTATAAGCAGGGTTACAGGGCTTTTGTTGGGCTTTCAAGGACTCATTTCCATGGCCGCTCCTGTGCGAAGCTCCCTGTGACGCTCAACGCTCTAAAACTGGCCCTTTTCAATGGGCTCTCGAGGCAAGGCTGCGGTCGCATCAACACTTGAGACAGAAAGCTGTGGCGAGCTGAACGCAATTGTGAACACACTCAAACGGTTTCAACAACAGCACTGGCCTTCTGAGTCACATCCACTTCTCCAGTTCCTGGAAACAGATTTCTCTCTTCCCTTTCGCCCTTTTTCTCTTCCTTTCAGACTTTCATGAATGCTACTTTTAGAGAGGTGGACGCAGAGTCGTGTAGTCGTTTCCACACGGCCATCTCAAAAGAAAAAATATATATATAAGCGCTCTCTGTGGCCAGTCTCTGAAAAGGTGTGAGCTGTTCCTGGAAGCCTAATGTGTGCGTGCTGGTGTGGTTTGTTCAAGAGTGGGTGAGAATTCAGTTTGAGGCTGTGTGTGTTTCAACATATCTTTTCGACAGCCCACTCATACCTGTCTGTTGTTCAAGTTTTGCATGCTGAGCCCGGGGGAGCCCTGGCCAGGCTGCATGTTGTTCACCAGGGGGAGCTTCAGGCTGACAGGAGAAGGCATAAACGGTGAGGGTGGGGCGTCGTCCGACAGACCACCGTCCTGCAAGGCCATCAATCAATTAAAAAAGGTCAGTTAACAACATTCTAGTTAATCACATTTCCATCGGTGCACGGGTCTGCTCTCTAAGCCTTCAGCAGTAGACCTGCTCCCCACTAGCTGGGTTCCTAGTACGGGCCGAACTGCAGCAACGCCAGTTGTACCTTGTCCAGGAACGGGCTGCGGTCTGAGGAGGGGTCTTTGGAGAGGCCCTGGGGCCGGCAACTGAATGACTTGTTCATCCCGTTGTTATAGTCCGACATGCCCATGCCCCGCTTGTCCACATCTGTCTTCTTCTCCAACAGAGCGCCTGTGGACGGAGATAGACAGAGACATATTAAGAGCACAAACACAAGGAATGTACACATGATGCTGATGTAGCGACAAAAGGACAGACACACACAGACAGACACAGACAGACACAGACAGACACAGACAGACACAGACAGACACAGACAGACACAGACAGACACAGACAGACACAGACAGACACAGACAGACACAGACAGACACAGACAGACACAGACAGACACAGACAGACACAGACAGACACAGACAGACACAGACAGACACAGAGAGACACAGACAGACACAGACAGACACAGACAGACACAGACAGACACAGACAGACA
>JACXGJ010002783.1:0-61262 GCA_016801105.1 Esox niger | reverse complement strand
GGGGGGGGGGGGTTGCAGTGAGCGGGGTGGGATGGAACCCGAGTGCACGTGCGCGTGCACACTTACCTGTGTCTATGTGTCTAACTTGTACGTGTGTCGCTGAGTCCTAAATGCAGCTAAAGGACGACCGTGCACGGGGCAGCCAGAAGGTGGGGGAGGAGGAGGACGCTTAGCGGCGAGACTCCCTTCGCACTTGGCTGTACTTGGGTCCGTGTACTCTCACTTTTTCAGCCAGTCCAAAATATTTGGGGCTCTGTGGCTGCAGACTGCAGAGCATTAATACCTTTTTATGTGCATACTGGGTACATTCACAATCCTCTCTTTGAACCTCTTCCTGATCTAGCTGATACTCTTCTTACGATGATCTGTTTTCTCCATTTTAGGGCAGACCTGCGCTCTAGCGGGCAGCATGATGGAATATCGCTAGCGCGTCTTTCTTCATGCCTTATACAATGATGGACGTAGACAGATGTCTTTTGACTGTACTGTATCGTGCTTTTTTTGGTTTCAAAATGGAAACGTCTCCTGGCCCAGACAGTGTCTAGACCTTCTCTTTTCTCTTTCCATCAATTTTTATTTCTTGCCCTTCACTTGTCCAATGCTTAGTTAGCGCCGTCCCAGAAACCTGTTTGTGCCATGACTCGAACGACCAGACCTTCAGGTAAATCATCCGACCTTTCCTCACAACACCCGAGCATCCCCGTAACTCCAACCAGGCCTGAACTCAGGCAGACTGGGAAAAATATTCTTAAAAATCACATGGATAAATGAATAATGAAAAACATTCTAAGAGCTGAAGTGTGATGCTGGATGGTAATAAACCCTTCCTCAGGAGTGTAAAACAGAAGCGCTCAAAGCTTAATCCTCCTGTGCCACATTCTGAATGTGACTGGTGAGCTTAGCATTGTCTCCAGAGTGTTAGTATTTGCCGAGACTGCCTACCCACCTGTTTCCACAGATGAGCACCGCGGCATTTGTGTTTGCACACGTCGGCACAGAAGTGAGAGGCCAGCTCTCTCCGGTTCGTTGTTGCCCAAAGTGGGGCCATTTAGGGGGGGCGCCACGCGCGGTGGTCGATTGTTTCGTCGAGTCAAACGTCGTTGCCGTCGTTTGAGCTTACTGTTTGAGGTGGATGTCTCGAGCGATTACATTTCAAAGCACTAATCGAAGCACGGGTAAGACCGGTAAACTGTCTGCGAAGCGTTGCGTAACACTGTTCAGTGACTTGATTATTTGGATGAGAATGGGTCAGATTACTATGAGCGGGAGGCAAAAGACATTATAATGTATTCCCAGAAAGCTTACTGTGGACTTACTGTCCAGTTGCGTATGTGTGTATGGCTGGGAATGTTTTGTTGTTGTTTGCACACTAACCCGATCCACAACATACATTCTGACTGCTAGCCATCTCGAAAGGTTCTCCCCAAGTGAACTAGGCATTGTACATCTCTATATAAACCATGGCACTGTCTTGATCCAGAAAGAAGTGGCACGAGGTACCTTAAAATACTACCTTCGAATTGAGAGGTGCCGCGAGTCAAAGTCGGTCTGGTGTATGTCAACAAAGCTGCTAGCTGTATAATTAATGGTGTGCTGTACACTCCAATTAACTGGCAATGGTAGAGCCGTGTTTGTGTGCGTGTGTGTGAATATGTGTGTGTGTGCACGTGTACGTGCGCAAATCCCAATATGTCAGAGGCAGCTAGGGTGAATCTGGGTGATATGCATCATGTCGCCGCAGATTGAGGGCTAATGTGCGCGAGGTGAGACAGCGCCATACATTACCTCGGAGTGGGAGGGAGTCGGGGGGAGGAGAAGAAGGGGAGGAGAAAATGAGGCAGGTTTCTAAATAAACACCAGCCAAGGTCGCTGGCGCGCTGAGGAGGCGCATCACCGCCGACGCCACTGCCGTGCCATAATCTCCTTGCTGTTTATTCCTCTCTCTGCAGTCAGTCAGCTCATCTCTCTCTCACTCTTTCGCTATCTCCCATATCTCTCTTGCTCATTCCCCTCTCTCCCTCACACACCTGCATATTTTCATTATAGGTAACACACACACACACACACACTTTTTCTACACTAAACTCCCTACCTCTCTCATTTTCTCTCTCTGGCTCCTGCTCTAGGGGACTCATGGGAATGCCTCCACAAAAGGCAGACAGGTTGAGACCATCCAGCTCCGGAAGAAACTGCACAAACAAATCCTCCTAATTTTATATTTTAATAAAGAAACTGCTCCAGTGACAAACCTCCCATTAATCAATACCGAGAACCATCATTCTGTATTCAAGCAATATCGTGAATCAGTTCACATGCGGTCTTTTCTAAACCAGCATACAATGGATTTTACAATGGGACGATTTTGCTTAATTGACAATTCACATAATAATTGGTGACAGATTAAGTGGTTCGCCCTCACGCCAATGAACATCTCACGCCCCAGTGAAGGTAGCGACGTGAAGAACGACCAGACAATCAGCGGATCCACGCCAGCCGCCAAATCCACCAGCCCACGTCTCATGTCCCGTGACCTCACTCCTCCCAGATCCTATTTCCATTGACTAAACGCTAGCTACACTTAAATCTGGCATCACCGTCATTAGTTACTCCTCGGGGTTCTCTTAAAACCCCGGAAGACGAGGGGAGGAGGCACACGGCCAGGATCAAAGGCCTACCGTGTGGGGGCTCGTTCCTGCTACTTCAGCAGAGACCCAGCCTCCAGATAATATCTCAGGTGGCTTAGCCAGGCGGAGGTATGGACCGCTTAGTCCAGGTTCCCTGGGGTTATGTGGAGGTTCGTGAGATTAACCGATTTTTGTTCTGTGATGGTTAGGCTGTTTGGACACAGATGTGCGGCGTGAATGTGCCGGTTTCAGTTCTGACAGTATGGGAATAATGTTGTGGAGGTAAGGCTAACTGTAATGTCCAGTAACCTATATAAACATTTGTTACATGACTACCACACGGTTTCCATTTTTCTGAAAAGAAGCACTGTTGTTTCTGAAGTGAAAGCAAAATGAAGGCTCGTTGTGATGCATTTCTTGAATATCCGGCTGACACTAGTGACAAGACAATTAGCATTATTAATGCACATATCCATCTAGAGTGGTTTTATGTATAGGCTAAAATCGCCAGCTACAGCTTCAACGCATAGTTGGCAGAACTGTTATTAATGCATTACTACACCGATAAATGTCAATTTCCAAATGTCACTACGAATTCAAAGGACTTGTTAAATTAAACGACTGTATTGCTTGTGCCATTTGTCAACACTCAGTAATGACAATAATGGCAGGCTGTTACCCATCATCTTTTAAAGGCCTAACCAGCTCACACACAAGACAACATGTTCATTAGGTCTGATCTTGGACCAGATTTCTACAGCACAAACCAGCACAATGACTCAACTAAATAACATTAGTCAGTTGGGGAAAATCGGTCATACAATAGTGGCTTACCATCTAAAAGTTAAAGAACAGAAAATGCTTTGTTAGAATAAAACAAGAACTATACAAACAGTTGGATTGGTGGTTAATTAGTTAATCATAATAATTATAGTTAACCGCATTAACTATAGGCAATTAAAAAAAGATGGCAAGGCCCATTTCACACATGTTGAATTCACAAGATGTCTAACTAGGTCATAGACGGAGACTGAGTTCAATGTTCAGTTATCTGAAACTAGCTACATTTACACAACCCTGAATAGACGTAGTTTGTTACGCAGCCTAGTCTACCGTTCAGGTTCACCATGGGCCATGTGATTCTGCTCATCTTAAACTCACCGCGAAAACTGATCCTAGAAGAGTAAGCCTACTCTGCGAGACTTCATGAATACCGGCCAGAAATGGGTATTTCACAGGTTTGAATTATAACGGTAAAAGGGAGTCTACATTATTAGTTTTCTAAAGTATGTCGTAAGAGGTTTCGCTCACCTGAGCAACATCACGTTATGAACAAAGTCGTGATAACTTAGTCACAATATGGTTGTTATATTTTGGCTTCTTTTTTAAGATTCACAGAATTTCATGTATCTTCGGAACCACCCTCAATGTATTTGTCAACGTAATGAAGATAAACAACTTTTCAGAGAAACTCCAGCTAACTTGAGCTGGCTACCTATACTTACCAGCCATACACTCTTGCTGTCCCTTTCACTTCGTACTGTGGCCCCTGTATTGTTGCAATGTATCTAAATTGTCCTTCCCCACAATGCAGTTAGAATTCTTCTATATTCAATTTAGAATGTATCTACTTTGTGCAGGTTAGCTAGTTTGATTTGCTGCCGGCAACAGAATTGACTGGAAAAAATGTCCCAGGTAGTTAGACTAGTAAAACTAAGTAACATTCATTAATATCAATTGTTGCGCTAATAGAGACAATTTTAAACACTTTGTTGATAGCGAATACAAATACAAACCCCAATATGGTAAGTAGAGTCCATAGAGAATGCAAAGCTTTTATGAGTTTCAATATGATTAACTGTTCTGTCAGTCTAACTTTCCACAACTAAAAGTTGAACTGTAATGAAGCTCCTTTAGTTGCGGTAAAGGTATTTGGGAAAATACATACAATATTGAAATGATTACGCCTAGACTTTTCATGCATATTAATGATAGTTAAAATATTTTGGAAGTGGGGCTTATCTATCTCATCAGTTGGCGAAAAGTATGATTCATCATTTTAGGCAACTTCACCGATCACAAATCTATCATTTCTGTTGATTAAATTATGGTCCGGGAAATTGATTGGTGCCGTCATTTCGTAATAATTTACGGCCTTTCTATATTTCACTCGCATTAGCAGGCAATTATATTCCATAACATCTTGAATCTACCGTATCACAAATTGGCACATGGAGTAAATGTGTGTGCATCCATGCGTTCCTAGTACGTGCGTGGAGCCAGGCATTTGTGGCCACCGGGAAGGATTTATAGCCTAATCGTGATGAATCCCCGCGGTCGCACGCACAGGTCTACGTAATTATAGCTGTCGTTCACGGATGTGGGGGGAGAAAAAACACCCCGAGTAGGAGGCATTTTATCTTAATCACTGTACGACTCAATCCAAATTAATTTGACAAGTTTTCCCTCACGCCAAGCGCAAATCCCTATTAAAAGACGCATGCTGTAAATGACAACCCTCTCTAAAAGCCTCGTCATGTGTCCATATGAAATAAAACAGCGAGGGGAGAGAGTGAAAATCAACGACAAAAGGTTAAGACGCAGCTTCCCAGAGCTATTTCCCAGCAGAGCGCCCTAAGCCACCCCCCTCCCGAGTGCTCCTCGTGTAGTAATTTCTAGCCAATGATCAGTAGGTGTCCACATCCCAGCTTCCTCACCTCAGCACCAATCAGCCACACACAGCGACAGGAGACAGCACCGAGCTAACACTAGTCAGCCACACACAATGCACCCCGGACCAAGCGAGAGGAAACACCTATAACGCACCGTTATCTACCCCCCACCCCCGCCCGCGGCTCGTCGGTTTGATAATAATAAACAGGTTCTCCACTAAAAGCTCGATATCGCCTGTAGGCATAGTTTGCTCTTTTTTCTACTTTTTTCAAGCCAGGAAAAAAAATCTGTAAAAATGCTCATTTTGTTTTGAGCACACTATTTCTGTGTGGCTGTGCGTTTTCACACATCCTGGTGTTGTTTTCTCTCCATCGAGCCTTGCGGTAGGCTAATGTGCCGCTCTGTGTTGGCAGCAGATTGGTAGGCGTCTGGGATTTCTTCTTGTCAGAAACCTGGGTAGGTAGGTGATGCTCTTCCATTTTCCCCAGTCCAGGCAGTGTAATATTTTTTGCATGCTGTTCTTCCCTGACTGCCACCTGATTTACGTCGGCTAAAGCGGGCGGTAAAGTGATCCAGGTACTGTCGGATTAATTGCGGTCAATCGGTTTATTTGTACCGGCCAGACCCGATTCACTGATCTTCTGTGCATGACCTTTGGTCTGAGTGTCTGTGCTGGACCAGGCTGGTGGTAATTAATGGCACTGTGTGGCAAGAGGCAGCAACACAAAAGCTCGTCGGTCGTCATCGGACGTATGCTACTGTAGCCCACTTACTTTTGTCCTGTCTCCCTCTTCCTTTCTCTCTCTTGCCCTCTCCCTCTTGCCCTCCCTCTCTCGCTAAGAATCGAACATTTCTGTCTCTCTAAAGTTTGTTTACAGGCTTCGAATCGATTGCCGTGACTTGATTGCCTTTGGGCTGCGTATTTTGCTCCTGGGGTGAATTGATTAAGTAATAATGACCGCGAACAGGGCCGATCATTGAAGCATGGACGGTTTTGTTTACTGGCGACGTTGGGGTGCTTTTGGATATAGCTCACCACGACATTGTTTCATTTCCACTGAATATCTGAAAATATTACACATTTGGATTATGGATAATGTTCGCTTAATATTATCAGGTATGTCAGTTTTTAAACAATGTCATAATTCATTGTTGTATAATAACTAGAAAATAATTAAAAAGTAGTATATTACTGTAAAAGGAATATAGCAGGGTTTTATTAAAACAAATGGTTGGACTCAATTGGCATTAACTTTATGATCCTAGTATTGAGCTTCATTTTAAAGTTGAGCAGATATGAGCAAAATTACTTTCTGTGGTCAGTAGTATATTAAGGAAGGACATGTGCTTTATTATTCGGGCTGTGCTAGAAGGCCACCCAATATGTTGTCTCTTTCTGTGGCTCCATGGTGCCACTGTGAATATTTATAATGCCTTTTTTCGGAGCCAGCTGTTGGGTTGTACCATGGAAGTGATTAGAAATGCTTTAGTGTTTCCCGCAATGGATCAGCTCTGGCAATTAGAGAGAGAGAGAGAGAGTGAGAAAGAGAGAGAGAGAGAGAGAGAGAGAGAGACTGACAAAGGTAATGGAAGGAGGGATGGTGTGAGGGAGGGAGATGTGTCTAATGGGGCTTTTATCAGTGGAAACCAAATCCAGACAGACTGGAAGCGAGCGAGAGAGAGGGTGGAGAAAGACAGGCAAAGAGGAAATTGCCTCTCCCCCTCAGGCACCTGAGAATATGGCTGTCTGTGGAGGTGTGGTGGTCTGTCTCCGTGGCTTCATGGGTTGGATTAAAATTCACCAATGTCTGCCGGTCAGTGGAGAAATCTAACAGCCTGGGACCCGCGAATGAATACCAGGTGCTGTTAAGAGTCAATGGGAGTGGGTTAACATGGACACCATATTGTATAGCATTTAGCATTCTGCCAGTGATGGTGAAAATAACCGAAAGCTTTGTCCACTTTTGAGTACAAGCTGGTTCGACTCAGTCATTTTAGTGATAAGTAACATGTAGGCTGGTTTGGGATCTACTGATGCAACTTTTGCAGAGTAACAGTGAGTCCGGCCAGGTTTGTTTTCAGAGGTGTTTGTTTTATCAGTAAGAATGTGTGATTTGGTTAAACATTGTGCTTATATTATCTGACTGACCGGCCTTGATTCTGTCATATCCACATGTGTTTATTCATTAGCACTATATATCATGACATAAATAATGGATAAGACCTATTTAAAAATATCCAAGAATCCTTTGACAACAGTACTATATTCTTGAAAGTCTCTTTCTGACAGAGCTAGTGCTTCCTTCAGGTTCATGCTAATTTCTGCATCCTATTATAACGACATGTTGGTATGCCACAGCAATCATATTGTTGTCAGTAGAGAAGGATCTCAGAGTATTTTTGAGTTACTGTACATTTCATTATAAAACAATCAGAAAAAGAATCAATGACATGCCTGCTTATTCGTCCAATGTCTTTTGTGGTCTTTTACAGTCTTTTATCTGAAGACTGAACTTAAGGGAAGGAAAACTGATGTTGTGGATGTTGTTTACCTGTTGTATCTGTAATTGCTTGTTCTCTGTGTTTTAGTACCGGAGAAGATAGAAGCAGGATGGTGACATTGGTGGTGAACAGCAACTTCTAATTTGACCAAGGCCATTGTCAACGGCAACCCCAGACTCTTCCCCAGTTAACCTTTCCAACTCCTCCTGCAGCCATGTCTAATATAAACAATGCCCTCTGCATTGAGAACGGACAAAACGCAGACGTGTCCCTTTTACAAAAGGATAATCTTCAGAACCTGCAGAATTTACAGAACCTACAGAACCTTCAGGATGGTGGATTAAGTCAGCTTTTGGATTATAACGCAGAGATGGAACGGTACCGTTCTTTCGCGAACTTTTACAAAACCAACGGCGCGTTCGGCCAGACCGCCAAGATCGCCCGCATCACGACACCCATTTTCCCCAGTGCCCGGATCGGCATGTCCCCATGGAACTGCGATAACGCCATGCTCTGGGGGAGGAAATCAGCGGCAATAAACCCTAATAGGACCAGCATGCACAGGAATGACTCCCAGAGGCCGGGGAAGCCTGGCGCGCCGCCAGAGACTCTACAGCAAATGGCAAATAATAATTTCCTCTCTACCTTATCCCCTGAACACTGCAGACCTTTAGCGGGAGAATGCATGAACAAGCTGAAATGCGGCGCCGGCGAAGCGGAGATAATGAATCTCCAGGAACGCGTCGGAACTTTTTCCGCCATTCCGGCTTTAGGGGGCATCTCATTACCTCCCGGGGTCATCGTCATGACAGCCCTTCACTCCCCCGCAGCTTCGGCAGCCGTTACAGACAGTGCGTTTCAAATTGCCAATCTGGCAGACTGCCCACAGAATAATTCCTCGGCGTCCGGCGGGAACCCGGCGAAGAAGAAGAGGAAACGGTGCGGGGTGTGTGCGCCCTGCAGGAGGCTAATCAACTGCGGCGTGTGCAGCAGTTGTCGGAACCGCAAGACGGGCCACCAGATCTGCAAGTTCAGGAAGTGCGAGGAGCTCAAAAAGAAGCCCGGCTCGTCGCTGGAGGTGAGCAAATATAACCGGGAAACCAATTGGGGTGGGGGGGGGTTGCCTCGTCCCTAGTCCTATTGTTAGGCTACTATGCCTATATCCTTATTTCCTACCACCCTCCCTCTCTGTACCCTCCCCTCACTCCAAAGCATTAACCTTTTCATCCAGTCACGTTTCTAAGCTCTTGAAAATTGTTTCCATGCCCACCCATGCCTGAACATTCCCCCGGCTTCTCCAATCTGCCTACCCGCCTAGCCTAATTGGCAGTAATTAGGGGTGTTTGTGTGGAGCGCAAGCTGAGCTTGGCTCAGACACCCCATAATTGCTGCCAGTCAGGCTGGGACTGGAACGCATCCGAACAACCCCGGGCTTGGCTTAGCTCCAAGCCAGAGCTGGGAAATGGTTTTCAGGAAATAAAAAGAGAGAGAGACAGAGAGAATAGAAGAGAGGGAGTGGCGTCCCACTTTGCACCCCGGTCATTTTAACCAATTACGGAGACCGTCTCTGGGCGGCAAGGATGGATTTCCCACAAAGCACCGGCCCCCACACGCCGACCACCTCGAGATGGTGAGAGTGATGCTGGCATGGCCAGCTGATGACCACCGTCTCTCATAACACTCCCAGGTTTAATATGGAGACAGGGTTAGTGAAATAAAAGCCAACCAGACAGATTCAGTTCCCTTGATCCTATATACATTGATTAGGGGTAGGGATTTCGAGGTGAAATCATTTTCTATTCTATTTGAGCCATTATGAATGTGCATGAGTTTTTAAAGGCAGGATGTACTGCAAAAAGGCCTGCTGGAAAACAACATTGATGGCACTGGTCAACAACTTGTGAAACAGATGACTTTTGAAGGTCTGAAGTTTTCATTACTTACGGTAATGGGATAATGCTAGAAATGATTGAATGGATGTGTGAGGATGTGTGTTTGGTTTTTAAAGGTGAGAAGGAAAGAGAAGAAATAATTCAAACATAATTGACAGCGAGCAAGAGCATTTTGTTGAAATGCCCTCTGCATTGAGTGGTCGGTGGTGGTTTTAATTGCTAGATTTTAATTGATTTATTTGGTGTCTGACATTTGCTTATAAAGGACTGTGGTGGGAATACAAATGGAGTAGTCAAATGTGAGACATGATTATGTTTATCCTGCTGCTTCAGTAGGTGAGTACAGACCAGCGGTTTAATAGTTTGGTGGCAGGAATGTGTACATAAAGGCTCCTCTGTCGAATTCACTTCGTTTACCGCATCTTCCTTCGAATTAGAGTTTGTTCGTTCTTCTCCGGTCCTTTTCTTTTCCCGAACTTGGTCGTCATAGCAACACGCGTGGTAAACGGGTTGTTCCTCGTTGCTCTTTGGCGGTGCAACGCCAGTGTTTGGTTATTGCTCGAGCGCCGGACCCGTCGTTCCTTCGCATACCTCCTTAAAACAAACACAAACACGCGGAACCACTGATTCCTAACAAGAGGTAACTAATTCACAGGAGTATGCAAATAGATACATGTTGAGGATTGTCTAGAGAAGTAATGGAACAGGACATGCTGTTAAATCTCTTCATTATTTATTCATCATATTACCAATTTGTTCAGGATTCTGTTTGTTTCCAATAGATGATAAGGGAGATAATTTGATGGCTATGCTTCTGGTTATGAATATTTACACAGAATTAGCCATGACTGCTCAGAACTTACTGTATTCAGGTTTCCGTCGTAAACTATGAGTATATTGTATAGTTCAAATGTTGAATTTGGTGTTAACTGTACATGAAGCATACACCTGTTCAATATGAATCCTTTTCCCACCTCATTAAACCACACAATCCCTGTTACCTGTTTTACAGGTAGGTCCGTGTTTTCGTAGACTGGTCCCAGATCTGTTTGTGTCAAACCTGAGAAAGACCTTAGGCTATACGGCCTGGGATCAGGTTAGTGTTACAGCTAAATTTGGCTTGATTACCAACCCATGAACATCAGTCTCACCTCATATGACACGTCCAAACCCAACGCGGACACATTTCCCTCACACTTCCATCCGAAAACCGTTTGCTGCAGATTTTAAATGCCGTGGGTTACAGGTGTCCCATACAGGAATACAAATCAGGGTGGGCTGATAGCTTTTAAGCAGGAAGCCCATTTGATGTTGCCTCCACATCCAAGGGCCTAACAGGTGTTGTCAAGCAGGTGTCCAGGAAGAAGGCATTGCACGGCTAATGAATGGTTTTGCTCGTTCCGAGGAAAACATACATTTGCCAACCGAGACTGTTGGAATTACCTAGGGGGAAGGTTGCCAAAAACAAATCCAAACTTGCTTTTTAAAAAGAAACGGGTAGTTGACTTGTGGGTTCTGCAAGTCATATTATGGGCTGCCTTCTCCTACGGTAATGGTAATTGTTATTTTTGTCTTGGTACCTGTAATTATAGAATCAAGTTGTGTGGAGGAGTTGGTGTGTTTGTGGGGTTTAAAGGCATCGGAGAAGGTGTGAATTCAGTTAGATATGCTTGGTTTGGATATGTTTAGATCCTGTTCTTACCACCTTTTCTCGCGTGTGCTCTAAACAATCGCTCATGGTCCAATGTGGAGACCAAAACATGGGGGGAAACATAAGCAAGTCAGTTCATTTACAGGGACCATTCAGCCCCATGAACATTGTCCACTTATATACACACACACAGACACAAACCCCCTGTCATATGCACACTCATATGTACACACACACACACACACACACACACACACACACACACACACTCACACACTCACACACTCACACACTCACACACTCACACACTCACACACTCACACACTCACACACTCACACACTCCAGATGTAAACATTTGCAGCTTGTAAGGACTATGGTACTATAGCTGGTGGCAGCAGCCAGATAGGTTTGGCTGGCAGTGTTTTTCACATGGGAATCACCCTGAACTAATTATATCTTAAGCGGCAGTGGAAAAAATGCAAATCAGAATTTTACTCACACCCCTGAAATCGGAGAGCCAATTTAATCTAATACCCCCTTTAATTTAGCGAGCTAATGCAAGGCCCTGGAGGATTGCCCCGTGTCACCGCTGAGCAATTCTGTTCTGCAGCAATCTCTCTCTGCTTCTCTCCCCTCTCTCGGTCTCTCACTCGTTCTCTCCTTTGCCCCCGGGGCCCCGGAATAGATTAGCGTGGCGCAGATGAGGTGTCTCGTCTAACCTTACGCTTCTCGAGCGTTTACCTCTGCCCGGTCTGGGCCGCGCGGCTCGCGCCGGTCGACACAGGCGGAAGGGGCCGGCTGAGACCGCTTCCTTCTCGCGTTTGTCAGCGCGGTGACGGCGTCACGGTTGACCTGGCTCTGTAGGTCAGCAGGACCCACTTCCCCGGGGCCCTAGAGGACGATGGGCGATATTACGAAGCCTCCGCGGAGGAACCTTTCGGGAGCGATGCTAGTCAAAACGTAGACTGAACGTGTGTTGTTGACACTTTCCCAATCGTGTTACTCTCATTTTAATAACTTAATTGGTAGTATTCTCCCTCTAGAGCTACAATGTAGTTGATTTAGGGAAGGACTCAAACTGTGAGTAATACTTTATGGATATCCATTCCTCTAGCAGCACGATTCAGAGGAGGTTGTATTCATAAACAGTTTGAAAGTGTGAGATAGATACTGCTTAAATGCACCATGAATTATTGAAACATTGCTAGGGGCTGTCAGTGGGAATGAGAAAGTTTCTCTGTTTCCCCACGCACTAAAGCTATTATTCCTCATTGAGAGATCTTAAAAAATGCATAGAAATTCATTCATATTCATGACTTAAGACAGCGATAAACTGTAATTTCATTATTATGGATTGTTGAATTGATTGTTTCAAAGATGGCTGATGTGCTGTGTTCGCTGAGGAGCGAGGCGTTGTTCATGACCCTCTTTCCTTTTCCCCGTGTGATCTGGCGAATCAAAGAGGTTTGTGATATCACAGACCATAGACGTTCTCAAAAGCATCCTTGTATTCGGCAAAGGCATAATTCAGATTGTAGTGCTTGTTACAGGCCTATCATTTTCAGTCTAGCCATTTTGAAGGCCAACTGTCTGCTTCATTTTCCTTTATTCTCGGTTTGTCTGCTAGGCCTCTCACCGTACTTGACGTACGTGCGACCTTGGCAGTCCGGCCGTCGTAGTTAACAACTTGCCGTCACTGAGATATTATCGCAGCCATTAGAATGGTCTGAGATTCGTACGCGAGACTGTAGCGGGCTCATCTGTTTTCTGCAGGATGCCAACAACACAAGCCTGTCACCCTAGCCTGCTTGAGAGACAAGGGGACGATTACCCAAACATTTTATGTCTTATCGATGGCATCTCGGAGACTTCCAATGTATGATCAGACGCTGTGAACATTGGCACTGTTTGCCGCTACTCGATACTTAGAGAAACGGATGATAAAATGGCCTCAAAGGTGTTTTTCTGGCCAGCGCTGATAATCTGATCCTATTGTCTGTGTTATAACACAGTGGAGAAATAAACAACAAACCTCCTCTCAATTAGCGTATGTCAGAGGCCACCGCCATTGCGTCAGCCCCAGGGAACAACAGAGTTTCCCGGAAAATGCTTTGTGGGCAAGTGTGTCTCTCTTGACATGAAATACATTCGACAGCCAGATGAAAAGGTGGCAGTTGCACAACGTTGACTGGCCCTGGAAACCATTTTGGTTGTTATAAAAGATGCCCCTGAAGGCTTGGCGGCAGAGGAGACGGGACCTTAAGGAGAAAGAGAGCCGGGATGCATCTTTAGTCGCTTAATTAGAGCGAGGCTGAGCCAAATAACCGACGGACGCGTCGGAGGGACCGCGGCCCGGGTCTAATTTGTTTTAGGTGTGCTTAGAATAGATAAGCGCGAATCTGTGGCCTTCTCTGCCTCGCCTCACCCCAGATCCCCCTCCCCCAACCTTTGCCTCCCTGGAGATAACGCCGTGCCCCCTCCCTCCTGGCCAATCTCTTCAGGCGGAGAGTAGCAAGGCGAATGGAGGGTAAAAAAAGCCTGAGGGACGGACGGCTCCTCAGATCGGCGGATCTTCTAACTTACTGGATTTATTCAGGCTTTAAAACCGCAGATTAATTTGACGGAGTAGGTCTGGGGGGGGGGGAACACGCCTCCTCTCCTGGGCCTCCTCGCGTGGTCTCTACCTAAAGGGCAACCTTAAGCTCCTGTCAAGACAACAGGATTTCGCCTTCCAAGCCACAACGCAGACCGCTTAATTATACACTTCCAGCCCCTCCCTCTGCCATGAGCTACTTATTTATATATATATTTATTCCCAATGTTTGGGGAGTATATTATTGTTGTACAGCAGGGGCGTATTTTCTGCCAGCGTATTAAGCGCCACCAGATAGCTAGATTATACCACTAGTCCTACGCGGCTGGCTTGAGGAGCTTCACGCGGGCCAACAGTTTGCTCGATCGCTGTTAAATAATTTATAGTTTTCTCCAACGCCACCAATTAAGTCGGAGGCGTAATCGGAGGCGCCCGGACGGTGGCCTTACAGCCCGCGGCCCGTCGCCCCCCCTCCCCCACGCCCCCGTTTGATTTAACGTCCCACGGCTCGGCGGAGAGAGGGAACTCATTGTCGCCGGCCGACGTTATTAGATAGGAGTGAGGGAGGAGGAGGGGGGGAGTTGGAGTGGGAAAATTGGGAAAAGAGGGAGGCGGCGGCTGGACAGTGAGACGGTGCAGGTGCGGAGGACGTAAATGTGTGGCACTTTAAATTTTAAACAGACAACGGTAAATCATTGATGGCCGACTCTGGCAGAGGAGTTAAAAGGTATCTGGTCATTACGGGGGGAGCCTGGGAGAAAAAAATAGAGTGCAAAGGAAAACTGTCAGTGTGTCGGGCGCAGCGCGACGAGGCCACTGCGTCAAACAAGCCAGCTGAGGTCTTCACACGTGGCTTGGCAATGAGAATGTACTTTAGATCGTATCTTAGTGCTTTCGACTACCTTCGAGAGTTAGGCGTGCGTTTCTGACTATGGGAGGATGGCCTAAGCGTTTATTTATATTCTGATTGGACGTTTCAGAAGAAAATACGTTGATTGTCTGAAATCGGTGCCTTATTCGCTATTTAGTGTACAATATTTGACCTCTATTCCTTATTGACAAATGAGGGCACTACATTGGCTGTAGGGTCTAAAACAGCCATTGAGAAAACACTTTCTAGTATCCCTCCCCTTCTGCCACACTCTCATCCGAGGAAATTGACAAGGAAGTGATTTTCTGACTGACAACTATTTGCGGCGGCTATAGAAATCTCTCGGAACGGCTAAAGTGTTGCCACCACACCAACCTTCATTCATTCCAGGTCCGCTTTCAAATATGAATATTTCATGGCCAGCATCTGATACCGTGCACAGCCAGATATTTCGAGGCTTTTTTGTGTGCCGAACCCCCTCCGGGTTGGAGAATGTCACCAGAGAAGTGGAGTCAATCTCTGCCCCGCCCGCCCCGCGTACACGACGGATGTCACAACGTGCCTGTTGAAGTCCTCAGGTTGCCTGTCTTTCGCAGGAGCCGACGGCCCACTCAAACACGACCCCACTGTTTTTTTTATCCAGGCAGGGCATTCAACGAGACTTTTGGCCACGCCTCACCGAGGTGCTTCCCCATCACTGGTACATTTCTCTAAGTGGTAGGTGTGTGTGGGGGAGGGGGTTCTGGTCTGCTTACGCCCCATGCCAACAAACAGGCTAATATGGCCCCAGCCTGGTTAAAAATATAATGATAATGAAGGTGTTTTTCAATCTAGGTCCCTGTGCTGTCTGTTTCAAATGGAGTGTATCCGTGTCCTTCTTGAAACAAATTTTGCAAATTACCGTGGCTTAGGGAGAGCATTTTGACTGTTTAAATATACAACCCATGGTACTGTTGCACTCTCTATTCTGAAGAAAAAAATGAACCTGTACGCTTGTAGGTGTTCTACATTCTATGAAAAACAACGGTAGTAGCTGTCACAACAGAATCCAGCATGCAACTAATTCATAATTATTCCATTGTTCCTGTCACTCTGGGAAAAACAGGCTAAATCAGCTGTGCCATTCCCCTATGAATGTCCCTAATCTGAGGGACTGAAAATTGCCCAAGGTGTTGTTGGCCTACAGTGATCCCAGATTCATAGGGGATGGAGACTCTCATAAGGCATTGTACTTTAAGTTAAATTAAAAGAATGGAAAGGCGTGCATCATTAAATGCCATGTGCATTTGTATGTCTGATTTGGAGTCTTGACACATGTACAGTAAACGCAAAGTACCTTTCTAAATTAAATGTTTAACTGTCGCTGTGGTTTACGCCTCGACATTAGGGATTTGTTCATTTGAATTTCATGCTTCTGTTAAAAAGTGGAACATGAATTGCACCATTCAAATCGTAGGTGTCCTGAAATGTATGGGTTCATTGATCCCTTCAACACTGTCCCGTTTTCACTCACGGAAAGCCCATAGAACAAGTTTGGTTGGGGCGAGGGGCTGGTTTCAGATTCAAAGTTAGTTGAAGGGTTACCGCTGTTAACAGTAGTTAAAGGAACTCGGTCTGTTGGGAGTAGTGAGTGTGGTGTGTTTTGACGTAGTGTGACCGCTTTCCCTGTCTGATCAGCGGGGAGTTGGCTGACAAAGCAGGGGGTCGTCTGTTCAGATTAGCTCCCTTTTAAACGCTTCGCCTTTAGCGTATCAAGTTGCACCGTTGGCTGGGTACACTATGTGTGTGAGTCTCTTCTATTTTAGTGCTTTGCTAGTGGTTTATTTCTCTGTCTTGACAGTTTCAATCAAATGTGTCTTGGTGTAAATGGTTTGCTGGGTAGGAGTCCTATGTGAATTTCTCTCGTATAATACTTTTTTTCTGCATGACTACCTATTTTGTACCTGTGCTTGCTGAAAGCAAAGCCCATCACTATTTTTTAATACTTATTATTCTGCCAAAACCGTAAAAGCCTACAAAAAACCTAAATATGCCGGCTGACCGTCCGAAAGGCTGCTTGAATTATCTCCCAATACATTTTTTAAATGTTATTCAAATTTAAATACATGGAGATAGACAAGGAAATGTGTGCTTGTATACAGCTTTTTGACAGGTAACAGTTGTGTATATAGTTACATTGGGAAATAATTGCAGTGATTACATGTAAAACACTAGGAGGTCTTAGTCGGATCTGAATCCCACTGCAGCTCTGTATGTGGATCGGCAGAAGTTGCTTAGACTCCTGTAACACCCTAGGCCACCAAACTCCTGGAACACCCTAGGCCACCAAACGTACTATTCTTTCCCACTGCAACAAGGGATTCACCTATCCGATACTGGCATCGGAAATTTGTCCGATACAGACTATAAGTATGGATCGGTTATCAGTGACAGCAAGTCAATAAAATTTGCCGATGCCCCCAAACACTTTGTCCTAAACAGATGCGCGGTAAACGCGAAGCTAAGTGGTTGATGACGGTCAGACCGGAAACATGCTTAGGGAACTCAACAACAAAGGAGCTCTGCAGACTGATATTACTTTAATCTTGAAACAGACACTAGTAAAACTAGTGTCTGGTTGCAAATTAAGTGTTTGAAGAGGTAACAGTGGAGAAGCTTAAGCTAGCTAACCCCAGCTAGTTAACACTAGCTAGCTGATTCTAGCCAACGCGAACTAATTGCTAATACACCCATTTGAACAGAACGAGTCCTAATCTCGAAATCCATTCAGATTGCTCTATAGCAAGCCTACCTGTTTGATGCTGTAAAGCCTTTCCCTGTTGTTCCATCTTCATCTGATTAGCCAGACAGGCTATCTCCTGACAATAAGCTGAACGTGTCAAATTACATGGCATTTTATGATTTCAACCAGATGCTGATAAGAAAATGCCTGTGTAACCATAAAGAAAAATGTCAGTTGGTCACATCCCTTGTTTTCACCGTAGTGACTTAATTGCACACACCATCCACTTTTTCATTCTACAATGCTGTCGGATGTCCACAAATGCCTTATTCTACCTTGATGTTCATGGGTTGGTCATGTGACTGGCTATCAGTATATTAGGGCGTGTTAGTCTTGTGACTGGTTATCAGTATATTAGAGCATATTAGTCATGTGACTGGTGATCACTATATTAATCATGTGACTGGTAATTGGTTTACTAGGGTGTGTTAGTCTTGTGACTGGTTATCAGTATATTAGAGCATATTAGTCATGTGACTGGTTATCAGTATATTAGAGCATATTAGTCATGGGACTGGTTATCAGTATATTACAGCATATTAGTCATGTGACTGGTTATCAGTATAGTATTCATATATTGCAGTGTATAAGTAATGCAGCTATTTATCCCTATTTACATTAAGTTGTTCCTATATGCGCTAATTTTCGGTAGGTCAAATGTTGCAGTTGCCTGTGTGGCCATTGTGTCTGAAGTTAATACAGTTGTGAGGTGTTAAATATGACAATAGTTGGTTTCATTGTAATCAGTATATTTTACCAGAATATTACAATGACTGTGGCCTAATGTAAGCTGTTAAGTACATGTTTCTACTCTACATATAATTCAGTTAGCCCCCCCCAAAATACAGACCTGTATTTGAGCCAGACCTCCCACACAGATTCTGTGGCGAATGAATCTGCTATAGAACCACACAACACACACCGTTCCTACTTTGCATTTTGATTTAACATTTCAGAGGAGCTGGCAATATGTTGCCTCGCTTAGCCCCAGCGCTTCGCCAGCTACACCCACATGGCTTCTTGTCGTCGTTGCGAGCAAGCAGGCACTCGCTGACGTCGCTCGTTCAAAGAGCTGGAAGTTGGCTCAGGAATTAAGGGTTTTCCTGAACTCCAGATCCCTCAGGTACCCTGCGCCTGCACACTCAACGTGTCCTGGCGTTCAATTTTTGGTTTCCCCGCTCTCACTCTCACTCTGTCTCTGTTTTTCTCATTTTTTTTCTCAGCTCCACTGACCTCACCCCCTCTTGCTCTTTGTTTTGTTTTCTGGAAACCTCTGCAGCCCAGTTCGTACTTTAAAAGTCCACTTTAAAATAGGGTTTGCTCCCAAAGGAGAGTTAGCGAGTACTAGCAATCTGCATAGAGGATAGTCCAGAGTGCTTGTTTCATAAGGGTACTCATGTGAGGCTAATTGAAATGGAGTCCTGCGCTGGTTTTGGTGAGAATTCTCTCAGTGCTGTAGTCAGTATGCAGCATACAACTAAAACTATAGTTTCTTATTGGACAATTTCTGGTAGCTACCCTTTGTTTCCCCTTGCAAATCGTTGTCTCCCTACTGACCAAGGTGATCGTTCCTTCTGGAAAGGCCGCAGGCGGAAAAGCCTGACTGACCCATGGGCCTAACTCCCCTTCCTCTGTGGCAAGGTAGCAAGCCCTCTGATTGTGCGGCTTGGGATTCACCATCCATGATGAATGAGCTGGGTTGGCTGTCAGAGTGAGCACTGTTTGAGAACAACAAGGACTTTTGACTTTCAACCGAGCAAAATATCTTTAAAATGTATGGTATTATCGATGGCGTGTGCCTTTTTTTTAAACAGTGTATCCTTGAGTGTTTCGCACAATGTGCCAGGTTTGGGATTCATTGTTTTTTTTTGTCTGGGAGGCTGAATAACCAGTCGATTTTGGAAGGTTTTATTTTACAGTGGCTTGGAAAAAATGAATTATTTGGTGTAAAAGGGAACCATCTTTCTATGCCTCTATCCCTTTATTATTTTGTATTTTAACGACAATCAGATATTTGTGATATAAGTCAGTGTATTGGGAATCAATGTCGGGGGTGCTGGTTTAGCATTTACCAGTCTAATATGGTTATTTTTTAAAAGGTCATAAGACCTTTTGATATTACAGACCTTTTCTTACATTATTTGACTATAGAGGGTTGAAAACAGTAATTTGCATACTGGGGGTGTAGCCTAGCGTTTAGAGTGTCTAACAGTATCTGCCTACATCATCATTGTCTAGACCAGGTTCTGTCTTTATTGCATCACTATTTGATACTGTCATCTTAGTACAAATAAAATCTCCAGAACAGTCAGACAGACCCCCTTTAGAACATGGCAATTGACAGTTAAACTTTCAGTCCAACTCTATGGTTACACTTTTTCAGCTGTTTAATGACATTTAATTAGCTAAAACTGTACATTTCTGCTCCATTTGACCCACAGTTATACATCATTGTGGCTACAGAGTCATATCGTAAACTAAATGAGCACCTTTAATGGTAACGTTTGGGTTGGAATGTTCCGGAAATTGTTATAAATTTCCTAGTCATTTGGAAATCATGTTTGGAGAATTTCATATTTCTAGTTTATTCCGTCCTGATGTTTGTAGTCCGCCTACCGGGATATTGGGAAAACAACCACATTTTTAGAAAGTACCTAGAATGTTCCGACCCTAACAGTGCACTTATAGTGTATTTACATTCAGATAGTGGCGGAAGCCACAAGAATTCATCCTCCAACCGGAATGTTGGAAAAACCTGGGAAATTATTGGACGTTCCTGGAATTGTTGTAAAGCAGAGATCATATAGGAATACTGTAGCGTAATTACATTCCCCCACATTATCATGGCCCAGGAGATTCAAATTGAGCAGAGCCTCCAACAACACTGTGCCATATGGTCGTCTGGGTCTCTCGGGGTGATATTTGGCAAGGCTCTTGCAGAAGGTCAAATATCAAGTCAGGAGAACTGCACCAGTATTGCATCTATGCTAATTACCTACCTTCCCACTCTGCCCTGTCTATCTTTGTCTCATATCTCTGTCTTTGTCTCCTATCTCTCTGTCCTTGTCTCCTATCTCTCTCTTTTTCCCTAAATTACTTAGAAAACATTAAAGTAATTTAGCAGGAGCTCTTATCCAGAGAAACACATTATTGATTGCATATATTGAGTACCTATAGTACATTACAATTAGAATTGTTTGGTTATTGTGGTAAGGAGAGGGCATTGAAGTAGCCAATTAGTAGCTTGGGGTAATTATGTGGCCATGACGATAAGAGGGCAAGATTGAATATTTAGCTGTGACACTGAGGTAAGCGCCACTACTCTTACAAAATATTTCCATAGGAAATATAGTGACTAAAGAGAGTCAGTACATTCATTTAAAGTCCCAACTAAGACACCCTAAGGAGGGCAATATCCCTTTCAATGCTCTGGGATGTTGGCATGAAATCGTTGGACCAGAGGGCCACTACTGGCCCCTCCAACACCACTTCCCACAGCATCTGGTCTCCTTTAGCTTCAGGCGCTAGCCAGCAGTGGGATCTTGCTATGCTGCTGGCAGACTAGAGTATTTCTGCTCTGCTTATTCTTCTCCCTTTCACCCACAACCGTCTCCCTCCCTCTCCCCCATTTTCCCCGTCTCTAGTTCTCTCACTTGCCTTTAAAGTAACTAATCTGCTTCGGGATGTTTTTTTTTCATGATGGATTTGATTTTGCTTCTACGCTGCACCCCCGCCGCCACCCCGCGCTAATCCTTTTCCTGTGACCACATATTCCCACAACAACCCCGGCCCCCCCGCCCCGAGCACCAGCTCTCTAAAGCGAGCCATCGTATACCCACCCTCAAACATTCCACTCCGTGTCCGCGGAGTCAGCGAAAAACTCCCAAATTCCTCATTACTCACAAACATCCGCAATACACTTAGCTTGATCCGCTCCGTGGTTTGATGATTGGTCAGTGAATGGCACGTGTAGGACGAGGCCGAAGAGAATGGTCGCGCACACATTGCATCGATTGATGTGCTTTTACAGAGTCATGGCGTTACTCAGGTTCTCCGTCTGTCGGTATTAGTGTAGGACAGCAGATTGGGTTTGATAGGTTGATTGGACTGTTATCTTCCATTGGTTCTCATTACAACACAGATGGTGTGGAGAAAAGATCTGGCTGAGGTGAAAAGATTACGTTTTTGTATTTTTGTGTAGACCCCTCAATTTCTTCATATCCAATTATATCTAAGGCTCTGGTTTTCATGGCTTGCTCTTTTAGGTAGCTGCGTCATTTTCAAAGGCAATAAAGTTATAAGCTGTATTTGCAGAAACCCCCAGCAGGCTCGGGAGAGTCAGAGATAGAGTTATGCCCTCCGATGCACACCCAGCCAAGCTGTTCTGATTCTTATAACTGCTCATCCAACAAGTCAGGGTATGGGTCAATTCCAATTTCACTTCAAATTCCAGTCCTTTGTCAATGAACTGTTTTCAGTTTGTTTCACCCATTACATTTTCGCTATAGTCTCTGGCCATCAACCATGGTTGAGCTTGCAGGTGTCTGACCTACCACCAGGAGTCGCAATAGCAAAGCAAAGAACGGCAGCCGTGTCCAGGATCCACCCCACCAATCCCAAACGATGCTGAGCCAATTGACACTGCCCTCTGAGTGAACGGCAGGCTCTGTTGGAATGCCGTTACCAGGATTTGAACTCCTAGCTCTAATCAAGCAGCTAATCTGCGAGGCATTGACTTTCCCACCACACACCTCATAATCCGCTTTATTTTAATAGTTCACCTGTTGTATGGTCGGCTTGAGGCTAGGCCTATTAAAGTGCCCTCACATATATTCTAGTCATTTATATGCAATTTATTTGCCTGTATTTTCTGTGTTTTTTTTACTGTTATATCAGGTGTTAATAATATGCTGGAAAAAAATTAAGGACATTTATAAAAACACTCTTAACAAAAATCAGTTGAACGAGCTGATTTGTGACTTTGCAATTGCACTTAGAGAATAAGTCTGGAATTAAACTTTTACACAACATTATGTGATTTGAACAAATGTGGCAAAGTGGAAATGTTAGAGGCATACATAACAAATATGTATATAAAAAGTAACACACAAAAGATACCCATGCTTACAAGGTACAGTATATATATTATCATGTGGTTCACAAAAATAACTCTATAGAAGGAGCTGTTCATATACAAAATATAAGACACAGGTCACAGATATCTTCATTTTAAAGCCGTGATGATCCTCCAACAAAACATTAGCTCTCTTAGCTGTTTTATGTGTGTTTAATCCAGTGATTCTTTTTAAATCCTTACCTGTGCACACTTTGCACCTTTCTTGACAATCCTTATACTTTCTGACAACAATACATGTTAATCACCTGCATGGTCTATGCCATTTTCTAACTATCTGATAAGAATTTTATCTCAACTGACTCAAGTTCTAAAGACTCACTACATAGATCTTCTCCCTGGTCATACAGGACAGCCTGAGGTAAAACATGAGGTAGTATAATTATTCAAGTGAGATATTTGTCAGTGTAGTTAAGTGTGTATTTTGACCAAGAAATTCTGCCCTACCACAGCTCTGACAGTGCCTCAGGGATGTGTTGGCTAGCTACGTCCCCTGCTAACACCACTTGAACTGTGGGAGAGCAGCACTTGGCAGACGTGGCCTGCTAACACTCAGCCAATCCCAAATCGACCGCCAAGCCCTAAAATCTGAGAGGTTTTGATCGGTATAAGTAATATGGTGGCCTATCAAAGGAGAAGGTAGTGCCATTACCAGATTGCTTACAACATGCTCTCAGATCTCCACACTGTGTCAGTGCCCCAGCCAACGTAAGCCAGATTTGAAACTCATTGGCCGGACACGTCGTGAGCTGCAGAGCTAGCGGGTTGGGAAAGTGCACTCGGATGTGACAATGTAAAACACGACCCAAGGGCCGACTGTGTAGCTCTGATGGGCTGAGGGTGTAGGCCTGTATGGCCGTGGTGTAGCGCTAAGGGTGTAGGGCAGTGTTCTTCATTGCGAGGCCCCGGGGCCGCAGGTGGGGCCACTATTGCACTAAGGGTTGCATTGTTTTTTAAGGGTGCCCCCCCACACACACACACAGATGTCTTATCAACCAAAGTGGCCCATGTTTGAACGTTTGTGAAGAACACTGGCGTAGGGTCTGAGGGTGTAGAGGCTGTGGGTGTAGAGGCTGTGGGTGTAGAGCTGAGGGTGTTTGGCTGAGTGTTTTGAGCGGAGTCTGTTGGGGTGAGTGTTTTGAGCTGTCTACTTTTTGTTTGGGTGTAGCCAGTGCCTCGGTTATTTCAATCAAAATATGCAGGAATCCAGATTTTCTGAAAGGGGGCTATAGTGTAACAGGCTTATCTACCAGCCTTAACTTACAACCAGTACCAACTGACCAACCCAAATGTTTTCATCATTACCATTGAATAGGTAATATTCATGCAGCTTGGAGACCATGTCAGATGGGACCGTTCACATTATGGCTGATGTAGAGGGCCGGGCTGTGAAAGGGTGAGGAGGGGAATGATTAGATGTGTGGTCCTTGGGGCGGACGGAGAATGGAGGAGGGATACTGGCAAAATGTTGGCTATGAACCGAAGATGAGATGTAAGCCACATGCAAACACAGACTTATGCAAATACACACACATATATATATATATACACACACACACACACACACACACACTCTTCAGAGTGCAGGTGGTGATAGATTGCCGTTACTTTAAGATTTGAGTCTAGGCAACACCCCAATATTCTCCCAGAATAAAGTGACAGGCAATATACAGTCCATCAGCTAAGGCTGCCTTCACTGCTGCTGAAACTTTTTTATTTTCCAGGCTAGCATAAGCAGCTGAAACACACAGAATGTTTTTGTATTTGTCCAATACAACTGTTTCAAGTGCACAATTCTCCTCCTATAAGGGACACTCTTACTTCCTGTATGGTTAGACTCCCACTTCCTGTGTGGTTACACTCTTTACTTCCTATATGGTTATACTTCTACCGTGTATGGCTACACTCCTACTTCCTGTTTGACTACAGTCCCACCTTGGTTGTCATTTGATACTAAGTTTTAGTCTTTCTCTGTCTCCACTTTACCCAAAATGTAAAGACATTTTTAGTTTTACCCCACATATTTACCCACATATGTAAAAATTCTATGAAATTATGAAGAGGCAGATTTGAGAGTATTATTTTACAGATTTGACAGTTTTATTTTGTGGCACAAGGATTTTTTTTTTCACGGTTTTAATTGCGGTTGAAAGCCAATGCGCCGGGAGATGTCTAGCCTCGTTTCAACGAGCCTGTGTGTTTGCGTTCATTCATGTGTTGTGCGTTGTGTGTTGTGTGCATGTCTCTATCACGCATGTGTATCTGCGAACGTGTGCATTGGTGTGCATGTGACTGTGTGGAGCTGTGTTTCAAGAGGAGTGTGTATTATTTATGTATTTCCAGAGAGCCAGAGCTATCAAGATTGGCTCCTCCAAAGGATTTCTGCACAGTTGTTGGAAGGTGGCCTGGTTCCCTGCCAGTTAGTCCGTTCGTTAATAAATAATGGCTGTGTCAGGGTAACGTATGGGGCCATGAGGCGTTATAATGAGGCATTCTTCTGGAGCCTAGCAGCCAGGCAGAACACCACTCTTCCCAGACTGCTATTCAGTTCATTTCAGCCTCCCCCGGTGAGAAAGGAGAAGAGGAATGGGGGGGTAAGGTCTGCGTGGTGACAATGAAACGTATGTGTCTCTTTTCTCTCCGTGACAATCTCGTCATCCTTCTCTCTTCCTCTCCCTCTATCTCTCACAGAATCCCTGTTTCGTTCCCACATTTTCCCTCCTTTCTGTCTCCCCTCCCCTTTCTCCCCCTCCTCCTATTTTTCAGGCCATACACATTTTCTTTTTTCAAATATTTTTTTCATCCCTAGCACAGTTTCTTTAGTCTTTGAGCGACAGGGAGAGAATGAAGTAAAGTTCCTTGGATATTCTGTTTAGTCAGAAGCCCAGAAAAAAAGAACAACTGGGAGAGTTTGTTGTCCCCCCCACAGTTAAATCGGGGAGAGGTCTGTGGATTGGTCTCTGTACTCAATGTACAACATCCGTGATGTCACACACAATATTTCAGACTAAACTGGACCAAGGAAAAACCGGATGAATGTTGCATTTTGCCTTAGGGATCTAGCATTTATTGAAGTTATTGGCCAAATGGCGGCGCTATAATTAAGTAAGGTCATGTCCTTCCTGACTTTTCCCCTGGACCCATAAGGTCATAAAGTCAAGCATGTTTGGACTATGAAACTTGGCTGCACATGAATGAATGAAGGATGTTCGTTCTCCAACACAATCTAATATACATGTTGGCAACCATGTTTGAACTTGAAATGAAAAAACGTCCAGGTGCGGCTATATCGGGCCCATGCTGTATGTTCTTACATTTGGCACACACGCTGAGGGAGTAAAATCATGTTGACCAACGCGATATCTAAGACCCTTTTCGCCTAAACTTTGAATTAAGTGGTTTTTCATAAAGATCCAGTGTTTACAAATGTACACTGATTGTCATAGAGGGAAGGTGCATCATTCGTGATAGACTATATTGCCTTGTTCTCCTAAGAAATTGTCTGGCTTGATTACGACTGAATGAAAAGTTTAATGAGAGAACGTGTGTGCGTGTGTGTGTGTGTTCTGAGAAGAGAAGCGGGAATTGGAGGAGAGGGTTAGTGCTAGACATATCTCAAGAGAACCGGGGCACATTTGCAATCACCCCAAGTTCAAAAGGGTAATTTATTCACAGTCTGTGGTTAAAGTACGGCTGCTCTGAATGCCAGTGGGATTTCTGCTCCTGCTGCCGGCAGAAAGAGAGAGACCCGTTTTCTTCCCTCTCCTTTTTTCCGCCCTCCCCTCCTTCCCCCTCCTCTTGGTTCTCCACGGTGTTGTTGTTTCAAGCCCGGCCCCGTGTGACGTCTTTCGGCACAAGCCGCCGCGCATATTTCACTTTTACGCTCATCCGCATTGACGTGCAGCCGTTGATTGAATTTGAGGCGCTGCGGTGTGGCCCATTATCGTCCTCATCGTCTTGAGTGGTTCACCCCCCTTCCCCCTCGCACAGCCGTGGCTGCAGGGAAAGGGGGTGGAGCAAAGGGCTGGGGTGTGCGTGTGTGTTGGGGCAGGGGTGCACGAGGCTAGAGTGTGTGTGTGTGTGTGTGTGTGTGTGTGTCATACTATGTGAGCAAGACAAATGTGAGGAGTGAGCAAGGATGTTTTTCTGGGATGGTATTTAATGTGAGTGTTGTCACAACAGCCCCGGCAGACCCTGGATCAGATCAGGGCCTTTGATTGTGAGTCAGCAGCCCCCCTCCCCCGCCACCCTCCCCCTTCTCAATCAGCATGGGATACGCTAGGCCCCCCGCCATTAGCCGCACCTGCCACGGCCAATCAGTGTCAGCCGTCGCCGGGACCTCGGGGAGGCCAGACCGCACACGCACACACACACTACACGCCGTCTGTCTCCCTACCAACGTTACCGACCCCGTCTGACTGTCACCCCCGCGTCCCCTTTTGAAGACATACCCTGAACTCAGTGGCCGTGCTTTTACAATGTCAGTGTCCCTCCAGTGTGAAGACGGAGAGGGGTTTTGGGCTTGTTCTGATATTACAGGGTGTGTTTTCAGTTTATTCCGCCCCTTCTCTCTTAAGCTCCGCCCAGTCCTAGCTTGCACCGACGTAGCGCTCTGGATGTTCGTCGACAGGTAGCTGTATTGCGAATTCTCTGCTGGTTGCGACAAAGGGCCAGGGCTGTTGGCGTGAGGCTAAGACCCTGCTAAACCCCGTATGATTTGAGGCGAGACCTCAGCATTTCCCGCTGGCCTCTGACGTAGTGCTGTTCACCCCGCTCACCCTCCCGCCCCTTTCTCCCTGTCCCTCATCTCGTTCCCCCCCCCCAATTTTCCCCTCTCTTTCCCATCCTCCCTGGCTTTCTCGTCTCTCTGTCTGTCGGCTGATTTTTTTGCGGCATGATTGTGACGGCGCGCGATGGAGGCGGGCGGGGGAGCCAGGAGACGTGGAGCTGTGCTAATTGAGCCGCCTTTGTGCCTGGTCGCCACGGTGAGCCGAGGCGGCGGAGGCAAGGGCCTCGGACAAAAAGAAAGGAGGGAGTCGGAGCGCATAAACACACACAAGTGCCCACGGACTCAAACACATCCTCTCTCTCGTCTCTCTCCCTGTCCCTCGGTCTGACTCTCGCTCACACAAACATAAAAGGAAGCAGCACTCAAGAGTCCCCGCTGCTGAACGGATCGATAGCGCAAGACTTAACAAAATGGAGACATGGCAAGAGCCCACGTCAGGGTCATTATTGTTCGTGGCGAGCGGACAGCCACACTTCCATCCAGGGACTGATCAATGAGACAATATATGGATGGAGATAGACATCCTCACCATTTATTGCCTCTGTACTCCCACCACCAAAGCTGCTTACCTCACAAAGAAGTACGTTGTTGGACTGGGGAAAGATGTTTCCAATCTCAGGCGTTTACCTCACAAAGTAGTACGTTGTTGGACTGGGGAAAGTTGGTTCCATCTCAGGCGTTTACCTCACAAAGTAGTACGTTGTTGGACTGGGGAAAGATGTTTCCATCTCAGGCGTTTACCTCACAAAGTAGTACGTTGTTGGACTGGGGAAAGTTGGTTCCATCTCAGGCGTTTACCTCACAAAGTAGTACGTTGTTGGACTGGGGAAAGTTGGTTCCATCTCAGGCTTTTACCTCACAAAGTAGTACGTTGTTGGACTGGGGAAAGTTGGTTCCATCTCAGGCGTTTACCTCACAAAGTAGTACGTTGTTGGACTGGGGAAAGATTTTCCCACCTCAGCTGTCTTACCGAACACTGTATCGTGTAGTTGAGAATCGGATACTTCATTGCAACTGCTTTGCCAAACCGAATCAAACTGTACAAGCTCTAAACGTTTCCTGACATGCTGGCCCTTTAAAGTATGGAATCATCCGGCAAATATGAGTCAATATGTGTGATTAGGCTAGCTCAGGGCAGCGTGATTTGGCATGGCTCGTTTGGCGGTGTGTGGAATGGGCAATGTTAGGCATCGTGTTTCAGGACTTCGACAGTCCATTGAGCTTTGGCAAGCTGCTTTTTTGTGTTGGTTGGTTCTCACAACGTAAATGTTAGAACATTCATGTTCAAAAAGTGAGCTGCACTTGGTGAAGGCACAACCTTGGCCAGACCCACTTCTGAACCATGTGGAAACATGGAAATTTGTCTCATATCCCTGTGTCTCTTCCTACCTCATTGTCTTTCTAACTCTCTTGCCTTCTTCCCAGGTCCTCTTTCTGTCCTTCATCGTCTTGCCTTGTCTTTCCGGCTCTCCCAGCCTAAACAAAATAACTCTAGCTCCGTGGCTTCATCTCTGTTAGTCTGTAACTAAGCACCTCTCTCTCTGCTTTTTCCATGTTTCACTCCTAATGTAATAATTTTCCCCCCTAGTTTTTGTCCATCTTCACTTCCATTCCACAACCCTTTTCCGCAAAGCCCCTCCAAATGTCATTCAGTCGTGTTAATTCTGTGGGGACCACCTTTCCGTGAATGCATTGGTCTGTAGAGTACCTCACTAGAATGCAGACACATAGGAGTTCATGGAAAACTAGGTTGTACATGTAGACCTGTCCTGTGTTTTGCCACACTTAAAAAAAATAAACAAAGCACTTAACCAATGAGCTAGGAAAAAAACACCTAAAAAGCGTTTTGACTAAATGGAGTAAATAAATACATGGCTGTGATGAACCTTCCTAATTGAATAATGTCACCATTAGTTGCACAGAAAATTCTTTCCTGATTAGCTGACAGTTCACTTGCACTTGTCACTGAGGGGGAGGCAGTCTGTAAATTCCATTAGCTCGGCCTACAGGTTAAACTACACCACTAAAGTGATAATAAGGCATTTTCACATTTTCACCAGCTTGTGAGTCTGGTATATCATTTTTATTTTCAAATCGTATAACTGTGCAACTGCCTAATTTCTATATACACTATTGACATAGTGTGTTTCTCATTTAACTAAGACTGTGTGAATGTTTGAGTCATTAGCATTCTTTTGAGTAGAACGGGGCAGTTGAGAGGCAATGACACCATGGCGCATTTGGTCGCCTTGGTTGCTCAAGAATTGGGAAGAGTATGTCATTATTTCAAAATGCGTTAAGTCAGTTTCTCAGAAAACTTTATTTTAGATACTGGGTTTGGTTTCCGTAGCTGGATGAGTAGGCCTGAATTACGTGACTTTAATGTCTGCTATGTTGACATTGACTAGATTCTCTGCGTCACCAGTTGCCAGAGTCACGGCACTTTCTCTCATTGCTTCTGGTTAGAATGGCCAAAACATAGACTTGAATGGGGACTCCTGTTTTGTTAATTCCATTTCTGTGTAAAATCCAACCTTACAGTTAATCCAGATAAATGGTTCTCTAACAAAACACTGGATATATTTCCATATTCACACCACCACCCAGGATTTTCACTCTTCCTAAGTGAGGAGTAAAAAAAATGAATGTTTTGCGGCTGGGACATTTGCGTCCTTGATGCATAAAGATTTATTGCTGCAATATAATACTGCATAATGTTGTGTCGTTGTGTAAAAATCATTATGTATAGGCGACTACTACTGCCTATCTCACGCAGAAGTTTTGCCAAAAAGGTCTATAGAAAGAATGTTGCATTTTACTGGACCTCTTCCTATATACTTGTATAATTAATGAATGAATAGTAAATGAATAAATAATTTGCATGCCACTTTTGAAGCTCATCCCACGTAAGATTATCAGACATATGGTATCATAGCTCAAGAATTGGCTAGCTGCTAGCCTTAATGCGGCCCACATTTTTGCTATTGCCAGAAGATCTATCCTTATAGATGTTCATTCACATTGTCTTTGAAGAGTCCCTCCCCACACCCCGGAGTAAGTGATTTTAGTTTCCGATCAGGCGCCGCCGGTTTCCCTGTCACCAGCTGAAAAATTGTACAAAATGTAGCTAATTGGCTATGGGGATTTCCGGAGACTTCAGTGTTTTTTACGTTGCGACTGCCAAACGAGAGTTGGTTTCCAAAAGAGAAAGAGGCTGTCACTCCAGTGAAGGGGGCTGGTTGGCTTGCTGGCTGGTTGACTGGCACAGACCCAAATTGAAATGGTTCCCCCTCACTGCGGCTGGAGCTTCGGGTAATTAAATGCCTCATTGTTGCATCATGGGAATTTGTCATGAATATGTGATCATAGTGTGGTAAATATTTGGGTGTGGGTGGTTTCTTTGGAGAGAGGTGGGAGGCAGTGTTTTCACCTTGGGTTGATCTTGTAGGTATGTTTGCATTGGACATGTTGCCAGTTAGAGTGCAAAGGTTTGGTGGTATTTGACTCAACGAAGCAAAGTGTTCTTTTGGAAGAAAATGTATATTCTACGGTAAAATGTACCGTGCACTAGTGGGCTTGTAAACTCAAACAAAAAACCTTTTGTTTTAAAGTGCTCAGGGAAAGAAAGCTCTCTCTCTCCCCTTGCTGCTAACTGTTCTTGCCCTTTTTGTGTTTCTTCTACAGAGGACACCAGTGAACAATGGCGAGGCATTCCGGTGGTTCTTTTAGTGCTCTCAACCTTGATGACGTAATAACCATGAGGTCAGAGGGCAAGATAGAACTCTGACGACATCACAGCAGGAAGCACTTGACGGGGCTCACAGAACCTAAACAGTCCAAAAAAATACAGTTTTGGAACGAAGAGGAAGCAAGGCTAAAAAGATAAAACGATAAACATTATGGTGTTGGTTTAACTCTGTAATTTCCTTTCCTGTGTAATTATTGTACCTTTTGACAGTATCATAATGTATATTTTTGGTGTCTATGAATGTGTTTCAGTGTCGTTTGGCTGTAAAGTTTACAGTCGATCTTATGTAAAGGACTCAATAGACAATCATCACGATTCCTTCGAGACAAGATGGCCGGGATTGATCGCTGGGATTGACAAAGTGATCGCAACACACAACGCAACCTTTTTTAGATCTGGAGCAATAATCTTTAACGCGGATTATTCTGCTTTCACTTCGTCCCTTCCTTTCTCCTGTTTTACAACTTGGAATTATATCAAAGCATAATATTTTTTCCCAGTTTCTGTTCTGTTTTACTTTCGCATACCTGTCTTGGTGTGTTTCTGACTGAGGGAAGCTCAAGGTCCTCTTTAATTTATGTGATGTACCATATAAGTGACACCGTGTAAGAGAGGACGGCAGTGTTATCCTGGTTATTCAGTATGTTTTATTTGGGAGTTATTTTTTGTTTCGGTCCAGCGAGTTACAAAACAGGGCACATTGTCTTGTGTAGCAAGTTGTTATTTTTTGTAAAACTAGGAAGGAGGATGATCCTCATCATCAGCACAAAATGGTGTCCGCGAGCCAGACAGTGTTTCTGGGTGTCTCTGATACATATCAGAGATGGTGTTACGATGAATCATTTGACCTTGTGTTTCAGATTCAAAATGTTATTTCAAAGGTAACACTTCACTTGAATCCTGCAGGTATATTGCGTTATTACTTGTATGAAACTTTATGATGTATAATAAGGTTTATGATGAATACTTGCAGACTTATAAGTAAAGTGTCACTGGTTTTTACACCCAAGCTATCTTTAAGATAAATACCATTAATTATAGCAAGAAATACTAAGGTTACATTGACATTCCAATTTGTTACACTATACATACCTGACAACCGTTATCCACAATATAGTATATCAACACACACACATATATACGTGTGTGTGTGTGTGTATATATGTATATATATATATATATATATATATATATATATATATATATATATATATGCTATTCTGGAAATAAGGGACTGTCCATACCTTTCCCCTAACATAAACAACAATAGCAGTAACGACCTGTCTGTTGAGCTGAAGCAAAAAGTGACAAGACCTTCCCAAAACGACAAATTATTTAATAAGTTACTCATTGTCTTAAGACCCTATTGTTGCATGTGTAAATGTGTTTTGGTTTGAAAGATTACAAAGAATTTGTATATCGTTGTTGTGACGCTTTTATGTGTTAAAATAAAAAAAGGACAAAAAAATATGAATTTGTAATTACACCATTTTTATCCTCACGTTGAATAATTAAACAAATTCTTGGTAAAATAATTATGATCACCTGCAGAAATATACTGACCATACAAGCATCTTTAATTTGCTGCTGTGAAGTATCGCCAAAACAACAACGAGCGAGAGGATATATAAACGGAATCAGTTGCATCCCTAGTCACGTCTTCCCCGGAATACTAAAATGTCGCATGGAGGAAGAGCGAGTCGTTCCCAGAGGCAGCAGGCTTTAAAGAACTGGTGAAATCCCATGTGGTTTGTCATGCTGGAATGCACAGGGGTGGAGGCAGAGTGGGGAGGGGAGCGAGACAAACGCCCAAGATGGCTTGTGCAGCCCAAATGATTGGGGGTGGGGGTGAGGAAGTGGGGGGGGGGGGGGGGGGGGGGGGGGGGGGGGGGGGGGGGGGGGGGGGGGGGGGGGGGGGGGGGGGGGGGGGGGCGGTTGGAGTGAATAGAGCTTGCTGTGGAAATGTGGGCGTCACTTAGAAGACCAGGGATGAGTAGGAAGGTGAAATCAAACAGGACCGACTTTTCACCTCGGCGATGAAGACCGCGGGCAGCTGTAACCTCCGTTTTGGGCGCTGTTGGGATCAGTCCGGTGAGAGCGAGACAGGAGAGCGACGCTGGCAACCGCTCTGTATGCATTCAGCGGAGGATGTGTCTGTGTGGCAAATCCCCTCCGCCGCCGGCGATGGGAAGGTGATAACTAACGTGCACGGGGAGTGCCGGCGTTTGCTTGGCCGCTGAGATTAAACCACATCAGAGACTAGCTTCGTCTAATCCCCACCCCCTTCTCCTCCTCCCCATCGCCTCCTCCTGGATCATTCTGGAAACTGGGATTTAAAGTCCTCAGGCCCCCGTGGTGATGTTTTTCTTGCACAGGGATGGGAGGGAGGAGAAAAAAAGGTAAAGTAAATAAACCGGGATGAGGATATACTGTCATGTAAAAAAAGTGCAGGCCCTGAAAAGTGTTTGGACACAGAGATATGAGCAAAATTCCACCCAAAATGATGATGAAGGTAACCCGGTATAATAAAACACAATAAAATGTTTTTCCTTCAAACCATTTATGCAATTAAAATGAACAGAAATGCAATTTCTTTATACAGGAAATGAAAAGAGCTGACCAAAAGTTGTTCAAGTCTCTTAATAACCCCTGGGTTACATTAAAGGTCTCTCACAGGGCTCTCTTACCACAATCAGTGTCAAAGTGCATAAGCCAACAGACAGCACAAACTTGGCCTACAAGGTCATGAAGGAAGCTCTACCCTCAAAAAAAAATATCAATACATGACTGACATTTGACTGACAATACCAGAATAAAGACAAAAGCTACTAGAACAATGTGCTCTGGACAAATGTGTCAAAGGTTCAGTTTTTGGCTCCAATACCAGACAACAGAACAGGAGAAACTCATACCAACCACAAAGCATGAATGTGGGGGCATTTTGGTTTGGGGCTGCTTTGCTATGGCCTGGTCATTCTTAAGGAAATTGTTAGGCCATCTGTCCGAAGCTGGAAGTGTATTTGAAGCAGGCAGGGCATGTAAAATGCCTTCCAACATGACACAGTTGAAGCAGTACTGCAAAAAGCGTGGGCAAAACCCCTCCATTATGATGTAGACAGTTACAACAAACAGCTGCATTAACTTATTTCAGTTAGGGGACAACACCAGGTATGGTGTAAGTATAATCAATCAGTGTCATCTGAAAAATTAGGATCCCTTTATTTGTCAGTAGTGTTGAAGTGCAGATGACATATCAAACCAGATTTGAAAACAAATGACATTTTCAGGAGCTGTACCTGACCATATTCTCCCATTAAATGTGTCCTCAAAAATAGAAATGGGTAGGTAGGTCTTGGCTGTCTCAACAGCAGCACTCTGTACAGACTAAATCTTATTCCGGGGGTCAAAGTACAGCTGGTTTTCAGTTCTACCCAATCAATTACACCAACCTAGTTTCCTGGGTCTAACTCAGTTGTTGATTAAAGGAGAAGTGAAAAAGAATCCATTGAACTGGCTTTGAATCTTGGAGCCCATATACATAGTTTTGTTAAAGGTAGTGTATGTAATTGATGAGGAATACCTGGAGAAGGTCAGGTTTTGGAGCAGATTCTTAGGAATGTAAAATAAAGCATTGTGTGCTTATCATCGCATATCGTATAGTTGCTTAAATGCCAACTTGTTTTACAAAAAATCAAGGCACTTATAAATCCATATATGGTTTTATAAGTTTGTTACATAGACTGAAAATTTTTTCCCAATATTCTCATAGTGTTCTCTCATTCAAAGTCCTGTAGTTGTCTAGTGTTCTATCCAATGTATTTTCTACTTGGAAAATCTGTCTAGTAAGACCATTTGAATTATATGAGCAATTCATTTTGCCCAGAGACTTTTGCGTTTTGATATACCAGAGAGACGGGGTCTTTATGTACGAACAGGTTCCTGCTGAAATCGAGAGAGATCAGACCATGTCTGTTTGTGTCAAAAGGTTTGACATTTATGAGTCATAAACAAATTGATGGTGGTGGATTTTTCATGAATTCATTAACATGTTTTACCATGCTCAAATGTGTCAATTCTCGACTGCAAGTCTTTACGATGCTAACACATAAGTCAATAAATCAGTCCATAGCACCGAAACGAATGCTGCATGTCATCTAATGCAGTTTCATGTACATTTAAGAAATCGTGTGTTCGTGTAGTCTTCCCCATTGACGGAAAACTTAATCTAGTTCACCATGTAATTAGCATTACCAGTTCAGATAGGAAACCAGAGTGGTCATTGGTCAGCGAGGCATCAGCTGACGCCAGAGATGCTCCTGTCAGAATATCAAATTTCATACTGACTATTTAATCATCAGGTAACTTACTCAGTCTTAAGTGAGCTGGTCTTACTAGCATGTGGGTACAAACCCACCCACCACACCTCCACCTGTTTGGTTCTGTGTTCCTTTCATAGGGGGATCAGTACTGCTTACCTTGCTCAACACCGCCTATGGGGATTGATATTAATGATATAATGGTGTTGATATTGTTATTAGTAGTATGTCACCTCAGAGGACCAGAACCCAACGCCAAGACATGTAAAGTATTGTTGTTCATGTCTCATAAACGGTTGAACTAAAACGTGGCGTCTTCTGTCTGAAGCCATGTAGTTGAACGAACACGTGGCGCCAACGCCAGTGAGCAGTCAGACCTCTCCCAAATTCATCCAGGCCATGGGTGATGTTTAGCGCCACCACACCCTCCACTGAGATGTGAGGTTCTCGTGGTTCTCCTAATCCCTTCAGGGATATCTGAGCGATGCGCCACACAGCTGAGGGTTTTTCCCTGGCAAACAAGACCAGCGGAGAGGAACCCACAATACTGGAACCATTGCTAACAACTAAGAGGGTGCAGGAACCTTTTTGTAAATTTCCACTAAATGTTTTTCTGACAGTTAGGTTGTATTTATGGTTTCCCCCCAAAATTGTAAGACCTTATTTAGCATGTTTTTAATCAGTTTGATGTTGGTTAAAATGTGTATTCTAGGTGGGAAAACAAAACCCAGAAACTCTACACCCTCATATCCAACGCCATCTGTGAGGCAATCATTAATGTATGCGTGCGCACACACACGCAAACACACACGAAAGCACCAGTGTACGACATAACACTTGCACTCTGGTTGAGTCACACACAGGAGAGCAGAGCGACACAGAGGGAAAGAAAAAGCTAAGATAGAGAGAGAGAGAGAGAGAGAGAGAGGCGGGATGTCTCTCTCTCCCTCTGTCCCTTTCTCGCCCGCTCTCCTTTTTCATTATTTATTTACTGTCTGCAGTTATTCTGTCGCACGCATATTGATGCGGAGAAAGTAGGGTGTGAGTGCGTGTCAGAATCATTCCCTGACGAGGGAGACAAGGTGGAAGTAATCAGCAGAGCACTGATTCAATACGACAGCCAGAGAGCCGCTGGTACACATTTAAGAGCAGGTAGGAGAAGATGAGGAGGGGGGGGGGGCTTGAGGAAGACAGAACACACTGCCCTCTGAAAGAACGTTGGATTTTCACGTGATGTCTGTCGGGTAAAAAGGTTGTGTTTTTTTAGGAAGTTCAAAAAGTTTTTGAGGAAGGGCACTAGGGCATGAGTGGCTCATATTGGGGGAACGACGTCTCATGGATGCAAGGGAAAATCCCACACAAGGGCAGAGAGTTCATGGTGCTGGGAAGCCGTAATGGTTATACATGTCTTGGTGTCTTCTAGAAGGCTTAACCTCTGCCCTCTGCCCTCCTATTTGCACATTAACGTTGACCTCTGCCATATTTTTTGTTTTATTGCAAGTGTCTCAAAGCTAAGGGAGCAGAGGTGGCTGGCTCATTAGGCCTTCGGGGGCAAAAGCCTTGTGAATTAAGAAGTAAAATCCCCCCCAAAATAAGTATTTTGTATACTATCAATAATGCTACACATTCTGATAAACATGCGGTAAACATGTTTACATATGACTTTTAAAAGGATGTTGTCACCAATTACTTTCAGCTACCTACTACTCTGTCACCAGAAGCTCTGGGTGTTGGGCAGAACACTGGGATTGCATATCAATTGCTTGCCTATGGGAGAGCTGCACCAATGAGTTACTAAGGATTTAATCACATGACTTTTGCCGCACAATGCTTATGGACCATTTTTGGGGTTTAAACTGAGTGACCGGGTCTCTGCGTATTTATTAAGGTACAGTAGTTCTCTATAAAAGGTATTGCCTAGATGGCTCCAATAGCAAGCGATAGAGTCACTTAGTGTCTGTCAGCATGGCATCTGCATCAATCCAGGTCCAGCAACAAATGATAAAAGAAGGAACTTATGATAACAACTACAGTGGAAGTTGGACGTTTACATACACTTTATTAAAACACATTTTTAACCGCTCCATTGATTTAATATTAACAAACTATAGATTTGTTAAGTTGGTTAGGTTTTCCAACAATTGTTTACAGACAGATTATTTAACCTGTAATTCATTACATCACAATTCCAGTGGGTCAGATATTTACATACACTATGTTGACTGTGCCATTAAACAGCTTGGAATATTCCCAAAAATAACATGGCTTTAGAAACTTCTGATAGGCTAACTGACATAATTTGAGTCAAATTAAGGTGTACATGTGGGGGTATTTCAAGGCCTAACTTCAAACTCAGTACCCATTTGCTTGACATCAAGGGAAAACTAAAAGAAATCCGCCAAGACCTCTGAAAAAATTGCAGGTTCATCCTTGGAAGCAATGTCCAAATGCCTGGAGGTACCTCATTCTGTACAAACAATAGCACGCAAGTATAAACACCAAGGAACCACACAGACAGTATACCTCGCAGGAAAATATTAACATACTCGGTATGAAAATTGCAAATCAATCCTAGAACAACAGAAAAGGACCCTGTGAAGATGCTGAAGGAAAAAAGTACAAAAGTGTCTATACCCACAGTAAAACAAGTTCTATATCAAGTTAACCCGAAAGGCAGCTCAGCAAGGAAGAAGCCACTGTTCCAAAAACATCATAAAAAAGACAGACTACGGTTTGCCACTGCACATGTGGAGCATCATGTTGTGGAGGTGCTTTGCAGCAGGAGGGACTCATACGATTCACAGACTTGGTCGTAAGTGGGTCATCCAAATGGACCCCAAACATACTTCTAAAGCTGTAACAAAATGGCTTAAGAATAACAAAGTCAAGTAATTGGAGAGGCCTTCACAGAGCCCTGACCTAAATCCTATCAAAAATTAGTGGGCAGCACTGAAGAAGTGTGTGTGTGTGTGCAAGGAGGCCTAAAACCAGACCTATTTAGACTAGTTCTGTCAGGAGGAATGGACCTAAATTCACCCAACTGATTGTGGGAAGCTTGTGAAACACTACACAAAATGTTTGACCCAAGAAAAATACAATCTGAGTATATCTAAACTGTGATGAAAGAAATAAAAACTGAAATAAAGTGTTCTATTACTCTAACATTTCGAATTTTGTGGCGATTTTAACTGACCTAAGAATTCTTCAATTTCGGCTGTAACTCAGCCAAGGGTTCTCGGAGTTCTGGGAAATCTACTGCAACTTGTAGCATATTTTTCTAAGTTAGGTGTGTTTGCTGTACTGCAGTCATAATGCAAGAACTGTACAAACTGGCTGTTTTTCAGTAGTAAGGCAACTTCGACAAAAATGTTGAATGAGGGATTGCTAGCTCAGTCTGTCAATAACCCTCATATGCTCACATTTCGAAGTGACATCTCTCTTTTCTGTCAAGCTCCCAAATTACTGCTTTTTTCGTGTAAAGTACAGCATGCAGTGCTAATTTGCGACTGAAATTCCATTGTTGACATCTGTCTCTATGTATTATTTATATGCTAACAGTGGGATATACATTACATTACTAGCGATACCTTCATTTGAGAAATAATTGAATGCTTGAAGGGAGCAATTAACATGCCTGTTGCAATACAAATGTTACCCCTTGCCGCTCTCTGGAACTGACCCTTATGAGTTTCTTCAGCAGCACATGACAGTCGAGATGCCCTTCGAGTGAGTTAGAAGGGGCGAGGAGCTGCTTTTGGATTAATGGTTTGAATGTGTCTCAAAGGTCAACGTCAGGAAGCCGAAAAGCTGGGAGAAAATGCATTCTAGCATGGACACCACCAATATAAGCAGGAGCATTTTGGGATGAATTCATTTAGCCAACAAAAGAGGATATTAATGTTCAACTCTCTATTTGCATGATGTTATCAATTAAATTCATCTGGATGTGTGCTCGTTGGACGAAAGGAGAAACGTCGTTTTTGTTTAAGCCTCTAACCTCCCATTCTTTTTTGATTTAATAAAGTGTCGCTTAAGTACCCTGAAATGGATTTGTTGTAAGAAAAATGCTATAAATAAAGTTTCATTTAATCATAAAAGGCCCTTAGTTTCCTCTGATCCTCTTCTTATAGTGCATTAGAAGATGAATTCAAAGAGAAGCCTTGGATCTCACCTCCAACAAGTTAAGAGGGAGAAAGAGGCAAAGAAAAAGTATGCATGAAACATTGGGAGTACTTTTGAGGTTCCCCCCCGTTTACAGAAGGCCCGGCTCCATAGCTTTCTCTCGGTTCTTTGCTGATTGGGCTCCCGTTCCACCGCTGCTCTCTGAGGCAGGTAGATTGATTAGTTATCCTGGAGCAGTCACAGTGGCGTCCTGACTGAGAGCACTGAACCCTGCTGTCTCTCTATTCCCCCCCTCTCTTTCACTCTCGTTCTCTCTCTCTCTCTCTCTCAATCTCTCTCTCATACTCCCACCCCATCTGCTTTTGTTTCTGACAGGCTTGAGTTTCTATGTTAATGATGAATGAATGGGTAGGGTAATATGTTTATGGTGTGTCCCTATACACACACTCACACACACACACACACACACACACACAACCCCCCAATCCCACAGAGGATGGGGTCGGCCTAAATGATTGGGCCAGTGAGCCTTGTAATGTCCACTGACTCGCCCCACCTTCCCTCTGGTGTCTGGACCTCAGACCGATCACCCCAGAATTGGCCCAGGGATGGGAGACCGGCAGCCCACGGACACACCGTTTCCATGGTCCCTGGAATGTTTCAATTTGGCTGTGCATTCAGTTGTGTATCAGCAGTTTTAAAGTGAAAAACCCTCAGCTAACCCATTTGTGGCCTTAACTCCGCGATTCATTTTCAACATTTGGAAATGTCTACAGACGGTCATACCATTGATCATTTAGCAAGTACATTTTGAGTTTAAGGAGCTATATACAAAACACTTTTTAGAGTTTTATTTGAAATTGCAGTGAAATGTGCCTTTACCACTATCGGACATTAAAACATGCATTACATTACTAAACTGGTACTCAAACAAAAACGTTTTGATGTGCATTTTTTTATTCTAAGAGATTAGAATACAGTTTCAACTCTTATACCCCCGGCCTGCCCTTTTGCACTAAAATCAATAGAGTACTCTATGGTTTAGCTAACATAGCATAGTTTGATACATTCTTCAAGCATAGCAATCTAAACTCTTAGTAATCATGGTCCCCACCACTGATTTTGTTAGTCACTATCACTCAGATATAAATGCATATAAAATAAATAAAATGTAGGGCAAATTATGCCTTTGCATCTTTAAGAAAAGTGACTTTATAGTTTTTATGTTGCAGGGTTTAAGCTAGATATAACTAAGCTATACTTTGTTAGTCACCCTTCGGATGCCTTATGAATGGCTGTGCTGTGTCCCTTTAGGAGGCGAGTAAAAGGCTTCGTCTGAAAATAGTTGATATTTTTCCATAAAAATCAATAAGCCTGTGTGTTTGGACAATTTAATGTTATTTACTTTGACAAGGCGAGCGAGCGTGAGAATTAAAAGGGCCAAATAACAAAGGTAATCTTTAATATCTTGCTAATATTATAGTTAATCCAAAATAAAAACAATGAAGCTATTGACCTTGTAATAAGTATTGTATTGGAACCTATTTCAAACTATAACAAAAAAGAGCTATAGAAGCCCTACCTGTTTGACAGACAGATAAAATGATCATCTGCCATTAGTCACTCTGCAAATAATTTCTTTCACCACAATAACTCCCTATCAGTTAATGGCTTGGTGTATTAAGTTGCAAGCAGGGGGCAGACAGGTGCTATGTGAAGTTATGCCATAATGTTTGTAAAGTAAATGTCAAAAATCATACATGCTTACTGAAATGAATGAAAAGCAGTGACACTACAAAATGTGGGGGAAAAAATCCAGGTCAGCTTTATGCAAATTTCAAGTGGCCACCAGTGGGCAATGACCAGTCATATTGAATCTTTGACCCAAGGCGGGAGAGTACATGCCAGATCCGGGAGGAAGAGCAGCTCTGTCTTGTTGAGGTTGAGATTGAGGTGTCAGGACAAAAGGATGTTGAGTGTTATTCATTCACATAGGAATAATAGGAAAGACCATTTTGAGGGTATGACGGTGCAAAGTTACTCAGCGTAGAGAGAGCAGAAAAGAGGGACAGACATATATTATCTCTATGTCACCTGGTTAGAGCAGCCTGCCAAGTAGGATGAAATCCACGTGTGCAGACGCCAAAAACGTCTCGCCCCGTGAGGGTGGACGTAAGATCTGATGGTTCATTGTGTCAACGAAGTGACTAGATCTAGGAGGATGAGGCAAGAGGAGAGCAAGCCCGATTGGACAGCGTGGAGAGCCTCTGTGACACAGAGGAGTGCGGTCTCGGTTGAGTGACCTGTCTCGAAGCCTGACTGGTTAGGGTCAGGGAGATCACTCTGAGAGAGATAACAGCAGAGTTGGTCAGAGGCAGGGCGCTTAAGTGTTTTGGAAAGCAAAGACAGAAGGGATATTGGTCTGTAGTGTTTGACATCAGAGGGTCAAGTGGGGTTGTTTTTTCGAGGGGGCGGGGGACATCTTGAAGTCAAAGTGGATGCAGCCAGTGCACAGGAATGAGTTGTGGAGGGTGGGGGAGTAATGAGAGGAGGTCTCCAGAGGTGACCCGATGAAGGGAGAAGGGGACGGGGTCAAGATGCAAGTCGACCGTGCATCAGTAGTTGCACGGATTCATCGGGAAGCACTGCTTAATGTACTGACAGGTCCAGTCCGCGAGGGAACTGTGGACCCGATAGGCTGAAGGAATGAGGCGCTGACGTCATATCCAATGGGAAGTTAAAGAAAAAAGCTGCTTGGAATTTGGAGAAATAGAAAGCCCAAGCAGTAACGCAATGAGTAGTAAAGGTAGTAAGAAGGAAGTGAAAGGATGATATGTCGAGTATAGAGGTCAAGCGCATCGCCTTGTGAGTGGGAGGGGACTGGGCGAATATGAGGTCAAAACAGGAAATTAGTGAAAAGAAAGGAATTGAAGGCAGACAAGATTAAAGTCAACCAGTAAGATGTGCGGTGGACCATTGGCAGGAAATGAGTTGATCAAGGTGTCAAGGTCATGGAAATCTCCAGAAGCGCACATAGAAGGAATATGATAAAAACATTAATCAAGAATGGATCAGTGACACTGACAGCATAAAATTCCAGAGTAAAAAGACAGGTAAGAAGAGGGAACATCTAAACTTTGACGTAGTGCCCAACTGCTCCACCACGATGAGGTTTTCATAATTTGAAAATATCAGGTAGTTGGAAAAAAGCTGTTGAGGTTTTTTGGTACTGTATTTGTGTCGTCTGCTTGTTAAGAGCAACTTTTTGTCAAAATGTTGAACTCAGATGCCTTGTTATGATGCACATTAATTTAATCTTGCATAAAATAACAGCCGGTGCTATATAGATTAACGTTTGATATAAATGTTCTAAATCTAAAACAATATAATTTGAAACCATTGTGTTGCTTCCAATCTCTTTAAGCATCCTAGAGCAATCAAATCTACTTGGGGCAAAAACGAGACAGAATGAAAATCAACCAGGAACATTACCAGGGCGCAGAGCTAATGGAGGGATTGGCAGAGGAACAAGTCACATATCTTCATTGATCAAATATATTTAAAAGAAAAATTACACCATAAATAAATTACAGCAATCTTTTAAAAACGTGCCGATAACGTTGTTGCGGATGTGGATCTGACTGTTTTAAAATAATGAAATTGGCTACTTCATAGATCACACGCCGACGCACAGACAAAAAGACAGAGACACAAGGAACAACAACACAGAGATACACACACAAACAGCAAAAAAAGACACACACATACACACATCACACAGACAGAGAGACAGACAGGCACACAGGCACCTCAAAGCTCTATTTTTATGATTGTGTTGACTTGTTGTGGCCTGACACAGCTGTGCTAGTTGGTAGATCGTACGCTAGGTTGTGACAGCAGCCTAGGCTGATAATCTCACCAGCTGGATCAAATGTAAATTTCGACTCATCAAATTTCTTCTCCAAAAGCCCCACACATCATCCGCCATTGGGCCTGCGACTGTGACTGATCTATCAAGATGCATCCATCCCTCCATCCATCCGTCTATATCCACACCACCCACCCACCCACCCACCCATCCATCCATCCACACAGCAACTCGTTTATCATCCATCCAGCCGTCGACCTTATCGGTCTGTCCATTAACGTCACTCCTTGGATATTCATAACATTATTATAGCCGATGATTGGATAGCCGATCTGCCATTTTTGACTTGACAGAATTACCATGTATTAGAATACAACAGACCGGATGAAATGTGTTACGATGGGGGGAGGTGTATGTAGAGGAGAACTGTCGTTCGGGGTTTTCGGCATTGTCACGCCGTACATGATCCCAAGTCTAACTCCCGGATGTCCATTTCTACAAAGCTGATTGGTCTCAGTGATTGGAAGATGAAGCAGTGTCTCGTGTGGTCGCTTAAAAAAATACCGCTAAAATGATGACGTCGGAACTCTAGAGCCTAGATAACATTTCATACCGTCAAGGGACTTACCACGCGTGCACACTAGCCTTATATAAACCACATCATACAGCTACAGTACCACCCCTAATTATTTAGTAGACTACAATCTCTGTGGGCTTAGTATCACATAATGGACAAGGGGAATTGAAAGTGTTATGACATCAGGAGGGGTCATGCAGCAGCCTCTATTGATGAGACCACAGCTGTGTCTCCTTGGACCCTTATCTCCTTCCTTAGCAACACCTTAAGAGGGATTCTTTACCCTTTTTGAATACATTTGCTAATGCTAAGTAACAGCGTGGGACAGTGGTTCTCAAACCTCTCCCGGGGCCCTGACACACCTGAATCATCTTGTCTGCTAACTTACATTGTCTGCTAATTATCGTTCCCCTTGACTTGTTGACTTGCCTGAGCTAGTTCAGGGCTACGACACCATTTTGAGATGGCTCTGGGTTCCCAAGGGGAGGTTTGAGAACCACCGGTGTAGCAGTCCACTCTTCACCTGGTCCCGTGTGTCTGTTTTTGGGACTAAACAGCTTGGTGTAGGGTGGAGGATGTATTGTGGTGATGTTGGCGGGATATGTCGGTGATTGAGGGCCGGGGTTTGGGTCCATGGTGGCGTGACGGGTGGTGCAGAGGTCAATGTGTCTTGTCCCATTGAGGTCACGAGACGGAAAGTACCCTCACCTGTCTCTGTGGATTAGGACGTTGCCACATCTGCCCTGCTTGCCTCTCATACTTAATTCAACATTTATAAAACCGCTCAAAACCGCGGTCGTATGAAATGTGAAACCGCCGCAACGTGCATGTTTGTGCAGACTCAATGCAAGCGAATGGTTGCTCAGTGTAGCAATCAGGATTTTCCAGAAAGTCCCTAAAACCATCTTAATCAACCTATCAAATCACCATAGAGTAAAGGTCGAATCTCCAGTAAAACAGGAGCAGGTTTCCAGGCTGTATTGCAAGCAGAGTGGCTAGGTCGATTCACGCTGAGCGGCGAGTCCGTACCCCTGGTAAAAACCCGGCCCTATGGAGGAGCGCCACGGGGCCTCTCTCCCTCTGTCCTCGCCTCTTCACAGGCATGATGAATAACCCTGTTGCCCTGTAATCACTCCATCATCTATCTATGTAAATGCCCAAGACCCGTCCTGCCACCATCCCTTTGACTGATGGCCGTTCTGCTGGTGTGTGTGTGTGGGGGGGGGGGGGGGGAAGACAGATCCTCTGACCCAGATACCCTCCTCTGGAAAATGGCCTCAGCATCCCATTAAATGTGATTGGGGGGGGCGGAAGGCAGCTGAATTACTGTTGGGAAGGGGGGAAGGACAGGAGGAGAGAGAGGGGAAGAGAAATTATCCAGTTGAGGAGGAGGCTTTACGCCAGTGAACCATAAGGTCCCCGGGGGGCGTAAAGGGGGGGTAACAACAAGCACAAAAAGTGACGGACAATAAAAAGAGAGGGTGAAATTAAAGGTCACAGTCGCATTGTCTTAATCTGGCTCTCGATTGCTGGATGACAGCAAAATATCACGACTGTAAGAAGGAGCATCCCGATGTTGGCTTAACTTTGGCCATCCGAATTAGCAGGTAAGTGCCGTTATCTCACAAAAGCTTTTGTTTTGTCTCAAGCCTTTCCCAGACTTTCACCCGCCCATATACTGTGGATGGCTTTCAACAGATGAACAACACAAAATATCAGGTTTTAGTGGCATTTTAACGCTAACACAAAAAACTGTACCATATACAGTGGGGAGAAGTATTTGATACACTGCTGATTTTGCAGATTTTCCTACTTACAAAGCATTTAGAGGTCTGTAAATGTTATCATAAGTACACTTCAACTGCGAGGGATGGAATCTAAAACAAAAACCCAGAAAATCTAATTGTATGATTTTTAAATAATTAATTTGCATTTTATTGCATTACAGGTATTTGATACATCAGAAAAGCAGAACTTAATATTCGGTACAGAAACCTTTGTTTGCAATTACAGAGATCATACATTTCCTGTAGTTCTTGACCAGGTTTGCACACACGGCAGCAGGGATTTTGGCCCACTCCTTCATACACACCTCCAGATCCTTCAGGTTTCGAGGCTGTCGCTAGGCAATAGGGACTTTCAGCTCCATCCAAAGATTTTCTATTGGGTTCAGGTCTGGAGACTGACTAGGCCACTCTAGGACCTTCAATCAATCAATCAATTTATTTTATAAAGCCCTTTTTACATCAGCAGTTGTCACAAAGTGCTTTCACTAAACACCCGGCCTTAAACCCCAGGGAGCAAACAACAATAGTGTTGAACTTCAGTGGCTAGGAAAAACTCCCTAGGAGGGCCAAATTTAGGAAGAAACCTAGAGAGGAACCAGGCTCCGAGGGGTGGCCAGTCCTCTTCTGGCTGTGACCTTGAGATGCTTTTTACGGAGCCACTCCTTAGTTGCTCTGGCTGTGTGTTTCGGGTCGTTGCAGGAAGACCCAGCCACGACCCATCTTCAATTCTCTTACTGAGGGAAGGTTGTTGGCCAAGATCTTGTGATACATGGCCCCATTCCTCCTCCCCTCAATACGGTGCAGTCGTCCTGTCCCCTTTGCAGAAAAGCATCCTCAATTAATGATGTTTCCACCTCCATGCTTCACGGTTGGGATGGTGTTCTTGGGGTTGTACTCATCCTTCTTCTTCCTCCAAAAACGGCGAGTGGAGTTTAGACCAAAAAGCTCTAGGGTCTGTGAGAGCCGGAATTCTTACTGGTTGGTAGGTGATCAAATACTTATGTCATGCAATAAAATGCTAGTTAATTATTTAAAAATCATAACATTTTTGTTTTAGATTCCGTCTCTCACAGTTGAAGTGTACCTATGGTAAGAATTACAGACCTCTACATGCTTTGTAAGTAGGAAAACTTGCCAAATCAGCAGAGCATCAAATACTTGTTCTCCCCACTGTAGGTCTAGTCCCTCTTATCAATGACATTTGGAAAAAAGAACTGTCCCTGGATACAAAGACCAAAAAGCTTTAAAACCTGTTCAAGCATGATAATACCATAATCATCTAAACTGTTCAGGTCTCAGCTACTGTTCAGATAACTTTATACACATAGACACTCTCACAACTCTGGGATGCTGGCCTTCTTGGCAGAGTTTTTCCTCTGTCCAGTGTCTGTGTTCTATTGTCCATCTTAATCTTTTTATTGGTCAGTCTGAGAAGTGGCTTTTCTTTTGCAACTCTGCTTAGAAGGCCAGCAATCTGGAGTCACCTCTTCACTGTTGACATTGAGACTGGTGTTTTGTACGTAGTATTTAATGAAGCTTCCAGTTAATGACCTGTGCAGCTTCTGTTTCTGGAACTAGACACTAATGTATTTGTCCTCTTGCTCAGTTGTGCACCGGGGCCTCCCACTCCTTTCTATTTTGGTCAGGGCCAGTTTGTTACATTCTGTGAAAGAAGTAGTATACAATGTTATATGAGATCTTCAGTTTCTTCAAAATTTCTCAGATGGAATAACCTTCATTGCTCCTCAGAACAAGAATAGTCTCAGTAGAAAGTTCTTTGTTTCTGGCCATTTTGAGCCTGTAATCAAACCCACAATTGCTGATGCTTCAGATAAACCACTAGTCAACATGTTAGCTTAGATTAGCAAACACAACGTATCATTGGAACACAAGAGTGATGGTTGCTGATAATGGGCCTCTGAACGCCTATGTAGAGATTCCATTCCAAATCTGTCGTTTCTAAGTACAGTAGTCATTTACAACAATAACAATGTCTACACTGTATTTCTGTTCAGTTTGATGTTATTTTAATGGACAACTATTTTTTTTTTTTTCAAAAACAATTACATGTCTAAGTGACCCCAAACTTATTAACGGTAGTATTAATAAAGTAATAAAGTCTTGGTTGTTATTAAATTAATATGTTCCAGAACAAGAACAGATAAATAAGATAACATATACATTTTCTTGTAAATATTGTAGGCATCATATTTGCAAATAATGACAGGAAAATTATGTTTAACAGGCAATCAACAAATGTGTATGACAAAGTGTGCACCATACACAAGTATCATGAATAGCAGCCTCACAAAAATCTTGGCGTTTACATTTTCCATATGAAACTGACATCAAACGTGCAGTTGTCAACAGAATAGCTTCCGTTCAGAGTTCGCCTTGTCCCTCACTGGCCGCAAACTCAGGTTCTCTGCTTCGCAACACAGATGACCAATCTTCCAGACAACTTTGCAAAGGTTTGAGCCATACAAAAGGTATTAATTGCACAGCCCCTTTGGCGTCATTTCAAGCTGGCTGCGGAGCTCAGTGTAACTTCTTAACTTGGTTACACGTCCATAGATCAAATCCACAACTCAGGCGTTATAAGCGCCAATCTCAAAATGTCTGCCCATCTGATAAATAATGCCTTTGGGGTTTGCTAAATAGAACGCAGCAGGTGCTTCAGAAAGCCCTCTGCACCATGGACCTTTATATTTTATTATTGGATAAGAGGCTAAGGGCTTTCATTCATTCAATCAACCCTGCAATGATATATTTACCCAGCAGCACTCTATTCCAGTGGTCATAATAACTTACAGGCTGTTTGTGGTCATGTTTAACATCTTACAACTACAGTCAGGTGATCTTTGTCTTTTTAGAATTAGAAGTGGGTTGGCATGGAATAATCCATTGAAATGCATGACCTTGCATAAATAATTCATCAATTAGTTTGAATGAATCCCAGACAAATACAATCCATCAAACGTATTTTGCAAAGACCTTTTTACAATCTGCAGTTGTCACAAAGTGCTTTTACACTTACCCAGCCAAAAACACTAAAGAACAAGCAACAACAAGATCTTGATGCACATTGGTAAGGAAAAACTCCCTAGTAGGGCAGAAATCAAGGAAGAAATCTAGAGAGAAGCCAGATAAAGACTGTAATGTGCATTACCTTTTTTGCAACAACTATATTTTGTATGTTCAGATAACCAGTGGCTCAATAAATATCGGTGGTCTGTGTCCAGAGTCATAAGGCAGATTTCAAATCAGTGGAACAACCAGATGGAAAAGGACATAAACGACCAGGCTATTTCTGCATTCCGGTGACAGCAGGAATCATCAGCCAGAAAACAGATCTTACAACACAACCATGAGTTATGATAAGGGCAAGGAGCGCTTAGGCCAGGAAGTCCTGAGGAATAATCCAGGGGCTCAGGTCCTCATAGGATTCAACAGGACAACAGAAACAACTGAGGGAACATTCCTTGGATCCAAAGGCATTGCTTTCGCTTATAATCCCGACTGACTCTAGTCCCCCAGCACATTGTGAGGAAACACTACGGACAGGTAGACACTAAATGCATCCACGGAAAGGCTCAACCAGACAAGAAATGCTCCAACTGCAATAACAGCACCAGTCAACCAAAGGGACACCAACCAACCGACAGCCAATCTGAGAGCAGTTTGGGTCAGTATGAAGGAAAACAAGTCATCCAATGAAATCTACCTCCTGACCACTGAAATTAACAACCGGTTCTAGGTGTATTCATGAAGAGAATTCTGTTATGATGGAATTTCAGGAACTAAAACAAGCTGTCATTAATACTTAGTAGCACATTCCAGGCAAAATACATTTGCAGTTATAGTTATTCTGCCGATTGTTTCATTTGAGAAAGAACATTTCTTGATATGCTGTTAGGCAAATTTTGATAGATCATTTCAACTTAATCCCAACCTATAAAAAGTATCTAAATGGCATTTGGGAGTAATTGAGGTACGATGTCTTAACGTATTCAAACATTGTGTGGGTGTAATGAGATGTAGTAATCATTAGATGTAAGATATAAGGGTGCAATTACCTTTGATTATCCATAGGTTTGACATACAGTAAAAACAGCAAACTGGATCGTCTTGTCAGCTGCCTCTTGCGACCCTGAAGGCAGCAAAAGAGATATTGAACTGATATTATGACTGAGAGATTGGCCTGTAATGTCTTAATCATATCCCATGAGTTCGAATTATAGTCTGTTAAAAGGTATTTCTGCATCCAAAGAAAAAAGTCTAAGATCTATTGTTTCTGCCATGTATGATGTGTAATACTCAACAGAGGTTATCCCAAGATAGGCGTTTAACGAAACTGCTGACTTAAGAAGTTAGTCGAGACAAGACAACAGTTTTGCAAAAGAAGTTTAACAACTGCATTTAACAATGACAGGGAGCAGTAGAGGGAAAATGGGCGGGATCCTTATTTTTATTAAGGCGAAATTGGCGCAGTTTTCACATCTCTCCAAAGTGTACATTTCTGGGTGACTGTGCTAATAATTTTAAGCAAAAGTGGACATAATTGAATCCAAAAGGTTTAATAGACATCAGGAGGCATGCAGGATCATCCAGGTGATTTGCATTTATTCATGCTTTCTAATGCACTTTTAAGTTAATTGGAAGATATCTGGGTTCCCAACGGGAAGGCCCAGTTCTTATTTCTTTTCTAAATTACTTAAGCTTGGTTTATGCTTGGTTGTTTCAGTCGCTAAATGCATTTAGAACGCGCGTTAAAACTAATGTTTGCTGTCATACTCCTTCAAATGGCATTCACTTGAAATACAAAAACAGGAAAAGCATCAATATTGCTCTGGATCAGTAGAGGGTGATGTGCTGGTATTATATGGCTTTAGCAAGAGGAAAAAAAATAGTATCATTGCCGTTACTGTCGAAGTTGACCCAATGACAGGGCTGATACTGTGGTTACCAGGCACTGAGTTACCACAGGAAAACATTTTGATCACATAAACACACTTAAGGAAGACAGAAACTTTCCAATTCACCATCATATTTTTTCATAATGCACACACACTATCCCAATTAGGAAGAGTGCTATGAAAACAACAGAGAAGACTGAAAACGTGAATGTTCAGGAAGCTACATTGATTATATTTTTTAATTCTAATTTAATTTAACAACAATTAGTCTATTATTAAAATATTATTATTTACATACATATATAAATAATCGCGCATCAAACAGCCATACATTGGTTGACATGGAATCAAAATACAGAACCATACTTTCCTAGACAACCAGGCCCACTTGTGTTTCATGTCCTTGACTAAAAGGTATGTCCTTGATGAACTCTCTTTGATGCAAATCAGAAGACTCCTCATTTGAAATTCTCTTTTTATAAAACAGCTGGCTGCTTTGGATCGCAATCAATTACTTCTCAAACGGTGCCTTATGAATTGCAAAATCTGAACCGTTTTTCATTGGAGTATGTGCACGATAATGATCAAAATGGCTTCTTCTTTGTTACTGTCAAGCAACTACGAAGTCCTGACCTAAATCACACTTTAAAGCCACAATTCTCATTCTGTGTAGAATACAACCAGTCCAACAGTAGTCACACCCACTGGCTTGAGATAACATATTGAACAGGAGGACATCTACACAATCTTCTAGATTGTGCTGTTAACACTGGGGGTGGATCCAATCCTATTGGCCAATTATCACAGCTACTCAATCTGGTAATTGATAATTACGGTCGACTGACTGTCAGATAATTACAATGCAACTGAAATGAAAACAGACATATATTGATTACACGCTAGGGCCTATTTAGCACTCTGTTCAAACAGTTATCCATTGATGCTACTACATGACTAACCCTATAATGTTGAGAATTTCCTGAAGGAACACAAGTTACTTTCCTGAACGTTTTTTGACAGAAAACTTAAAGTCTGAAAAGATAGACCCGACACCAGAAAAAAAATATATATATCTGTATATTTTCCATTCAAGTGACTGTGATATATTCCTGTTAGGTAGTCTGTTTCAGAACATTAGGCTTATCCCATTATAAACAACTGGACCATCAGAAAAGTTCTGCCCATGGAGGTTGAAGTCCAACCCAATACAACTTTTGATGATCGCATTATGGACAAACCAGATTATCAGGTAGGATCGGCCATTGCGTGTCCCACACAGATTTTTAACAGATGCTTTCAATTGGCAATGTCCAGAATATATTTCCTCTCAACCTTTATATCCTCTAGCCATGTATATGGTCCTGTCAAGAAAAAAATTGCTATCGTAGATACTGTCTCAGTGCCAGTTGACACCTTGTAAGAAATCCTAGCTAACAAGGGCCCGAGCACAGGTGAAACTAAGTGAGACTCGCTATCACAATTGAGTAACAAGATAAAAGGAATAAATCCTTTAAGTGACTTACAAAATCACAGCCTGTAACAACTGAATTGCGGATACCTGTAGCCTCATTTCTAAAAGGTACGTTGGCAAAAAGAAAAACTAGCGCTCAAAGTGCACCCAATGTATCGAAGTCTTTGCTTTGCGGCTAACTGTTCCACAAGTGTTTAAAATGATTTACCTTGTGGTGATAAAATTAAAGTTCATAAATCAAACAAACTACAAGTAGCTAGTTGGGAAGCTGTTGTTGAGCAAGAGGGATACAGTCATTGCAGATAGCTAGCTAACTAAAAAGTTAACCACTGCAATATCTAGATACGAAATTGTTGCAAAATGCTTTCACTTCTCAGATAATAATAAACAAATGTGATCTGCATGGGCAGGAAACCGAAAGACAGGTCAAATGTCTCTATAACTGTTGACTTGACAGTATCTACACAAACACCAAGTCATCTGTGCACACAAAATGTCTTATTTTGGTGGAAATGGAATTACAGAAATGGCATTAAAAAAATTGTTTGACACAGAGATTGCATGAAAAAATTTTGATTGTGACAGTTTAAACTCCCAATGATTTGGTGTACAGTATGTTTAGAGTTTGGAAGGTAACTCTCAATCTAGCCTCCACAGCAAGTTGAAAATCAGGCTGTTCGAGGTGGCTGCCCGATTCTTACCTATGTATAGCTTAAACAGTTGGAACATTGTCATGGATGGCGATGACGCGGTGCTGTTTTTGTGTAGGTTTGGTGATTGTGACCTGGTAAGGTGTTTGGGCTTAGTTCAATAGCCAGAGTAGCTCGCTGGAAAGCGAATTGAGTGTTAGAGTTCAGAGGGTACTGTAAACTAAATCCACAGCTAGCTTGAAATATTGCTGAATTGGCAATCCAGTCGGTTCTTTAGTATTGCTCAGACATTTGGAATGTTGACAAGAAAGGCGTTCAATGCTTTGCAGGGTTGGATAGGCTGATGTATGTGGAGGAAGCTGACCTCTTATCAGTTTTAACATGATCCTATGATCTCCCTGTGTGCCAAATGTAGTGAGAACTTGACTAATTGTTTTTAACAGAAGCCCCTGAAAACAGGTTCATTACAGGGAAGACTACCACAGAGACAGGGAAATAATGACTTCCTGTCGCTCTGCTGGAGAACCAGACAATCAGTGCTTCCTTCTCCATATAGAGCTCAGTCTCAACACCTCTACCTGTGAGATAATGGTGGGGGAAAAAAAAATCGAGAAATACCTCAAAACTAGCTATGAACTCTGCAACTGACCTCAGCTGACTTAACATTCATAATTGCCCCTAAACACTGAGTAATATGGGCAGGAGACCGAAGGAGTGCACGCGGACGAAAAATAATTCACGGGGGCCTCGCTGAGTCGTCGCCGTGTGTTTATGCGCGAGAGGGGGGCAATTACTGAGCCTAGCGAAGCCCGCGAGATGTTGAGTTCAACACGACAACGTTTCGCAACCCTTTCTTACACTTCATTCACATGGTGCCTCCGAACAAGGGGGATATTCCCCGCTCTCTCTCTCCCTTCTCTCTCCCCCTTTTGCTCTCCAAAGAACGTTTTCAGAAAGCCGCCTGCCCGTCCCTTGCCGCCTCCTTAGCCGCTTCTGAGGGAGCCATGTTAATAATTAACGCCATGGCTAGAGGCACAGGGAGGCTAAACTTCCCTTAACAAGTGGCAGTGTGACAGCACAGACATATGGGTCTGCTTGGCAGGCTATCCTTGCCTGGCTCTCACTCCCATCCCTCCTTTTCCCCTCCCTCCCTTTCTCTATTTCCCTTTTTCCTTCTCCTTCTCCTCAATCTTTCTGTCCCCCCCCCATCCATCCTTTGCCTCTCTCTCTCCTCCCTGCAGATTTGTGCAGTTCACGCACGTCCGTAGCCCGGGTGAAAACCTCCCATCAAAATTGCCACTGAACAATAAATCACATTCCTAATGCTCAGCTACAATCCGATAATTATGAGCATGGCTAAGGGATTCTACTTCCTCCCTCCCAAATTGAGTTAAGTATTTACACTGCAAAAAATGCGTCCTCAAGAAGAAAATGCTTGAATTAAGCAAAGAAATCTGCCATTGCAGAGAGAATATTCTGAAAACAAGGTACAGTCAAATTCCGACAACGACCAATCTGAACACGCCTGGTATTATTGTTGAATCAGGCTGGTTAAGATTTGTCTTCGTGTCTGAATAAGATTATGAACCTTGGCACTGTCAGATATTTTAACTTCATTTAATTTATTTCTAATTAATTGTATTAATTCATTGCCATGTAGACTTAATTCTTTACATTTTTAAGCAAAAAATGTGGTCCAGTATTGGACTATGTGTTTACACATGGGTTCCATTTGAATGACATATATATATATATATATATATATATGAAATGCTGTCACTACTGTAGAGCCAACTGTTATTTTTTGGATGCAGTGATTGAAGAAAAAAACGGAATTGTACTGCAGTTGTACCTGTAGCTATACTGAAAAATACTGCAGATTTCATTTCTTTATTTTAGATGCAGTACTTGCAACATATTACCGCCTTATTTCAAGGGTCTTTTAACACTTCCAAGGAAATAATTAGAGGTTCTCGCAGTGGTTCCCAACCCTTTTTTAATTACCGTAATGTGTTGTGTCTAGAGTATTGCTCAAGCACCTGCCTGTGCATGTCACCAGTAAACCAATGTTCTCGTGAGTCTTCTGAAGTACCCACTGTAGATCACACTCAGGGGTCCTGGTACCTGTTGGTGGGAACACCAGCGCTAATGTATATACAGGCTGGAAGTCCACAATTTGCCAAAGTTACGTTTGTATTGAACCTGGACCTGAAACAAATATTTTCAAAAAAATAATAATAACGAATCTTTCTTTGGAATCAATACTCCTGGTCAAGTCACTCTTGCATCAGATAATGTTTTCTCTATGGTGTACCTGGTAAAATGCACGAAATAATTACATTTATGCGTTTCTTATTTTACTGTTCTAGCAAATGAGACTGCTCAGTAATTTCTCTTACAAAATATTAGTCCTAAAGCCATTGTGGAGAATAAACTTGTTTTGTTGAAATACCACCATGCCCGATCACCAAATCTATCATTGACTCTTTGTTAATATCCTTATTATGTCACACAGGTGAAAAGGCCCGGCTGCTCCAGTAACCATAGAAACGGCAGAAACCTGGGAACCCCAGACGGCCTGGCTCATGTCATGTCCAAGTCATAAATAACCACTGCTAATGAATTACCGGAGCTCATTACAGACAATTCACGTCGATTCCATCACACAGTGATATATTGTTGAGTGTGACAGAACCTGGATGTCTCAGTAACAACATTTCCATCCACAGTTTGAGTATATCTAGAATAATCTCATCATATAGCTTAGTGTAGCCTACCAATACAATATCCCAAGGCCAGATTTGGCCAATTTCCTGTTTAACACGGCTGATTTTGTAGCGAATCTATCAGAACAGTTGAAATTGCGATGGAGAAACACAATGAACTGAATCGTAGAGTGCAGTCCGTAAGTATTTGTGTTGTCGGGTTGACTCGGTACTTTGGATTAAAAATTAAACTGTACAGATTACAGTGGGGTAGAAGGACAGTCTATCAACTTTAATTTAAAGGTTTTTTTTCATCCCCATTGGAAGAATCATTTATAAAAAAAAAGATTCTTTTTTTGGCCGGACCAACTGGGGAACTCGTTATTTGGTCAGACCAAGTGGGGAACCACTATTTGGCCGGACCAATTGGGGAACCATTATTGGGCCAGGCCAAGTGAGGAACCGTTATTTGGCCAGACCAAGTGGGGAACCGTTAATTGGCCAGGCCAGGTGGGGAACCGTTAATTGGCCAGGCGGGGAACCGTTAAATGGCCAGGCCAGGTGGGGAACCATTAATTGGCCAGGCCAAGTGGGGAACCATTAATTGGCCAGGCCAAGTGGGGAACCAGTATTTAGCCAGACCATTATTTGGCCAGACTATGTAAGAGCCATTATTTGGCCAGGGCCAGGCAAAGTGGGGAACTGTTACTTGGCCAGACTATGTAAGAGCCATTATTTGGCCAGGGCCAGGCAAAGTGGGGAACTGTTACTTGGCCAGACCATGTAAGAACCGTTATTTGACAAGACCATGTGGGGAACCGTTATTTGTGTGGACGGCGAACAATCACGTTCCTTTAACATGATTTCTGAAACACTGTTGCATTGTTTGGTGGGGGGTATCATAGGGGGAATGCTAGTGACGCTGTCAGAGCCTGTCCAAACAGGGACGTAAACACTGCCTTTCCGCAGAGCATTTTAATTCAATTCCTCCGCCACCACACTCCTGGTTGTCTCCCTCCCTCTCCCCCTCTTCCTTTTATACGACTCTGTCCCTTCCCTCCCTCTCTTATCCTCTCTCTTAGATATCAGACAGTATCTCTCTTTCCTTCTCTTTCCCCTCTCTCACTCTCCCTATCTCTCTCTTCAATCTCCTCTCCTCTCTCCCCTCTAGTAATAGGTCTAGAGGCTCCCTTTAAATAGGGAGGCTGCACTTAGAAGCCCAAGTGCAGAAGGGCGCAGATTCCGTGACAACAGCTCCAGCATGTATTACCATAGTGAGACGTGACCAGAACATTGGCGGAGACAACGGACCCACACACACACACACACACACACACACACACACACACACACACACCACTGATGAGCAAATAATTGTTTCATTACAGACAGCACGCATTTGGGTGCTAGCTTGTTTGGAGCACTGCTCTGGCTTCTTTACCTTAGCTTCTCATGATTGGAATATATATTCTAGTTAATTAAAGAGCTACCGCAGCAAGATTCGCTATTGCTAGATTTATTGTCCATGAAATGACCAATGGGTATCAACAATGAACGGTAAATCTTTTTAACCAATGGGAATCATCGGATATGTGTTTCAGCGAGGAGATAATACGGGTGGCAGGAACAGATAATTGGCTATCATCTCTCACGATCACAAGAGATAATGCTGAGAGGCAGGCGATAACTTTTCAGAAACATTGTTGATCTGTCTCCAAGTCATCGACGTGGAAAAGTGAAGTGCCGCTAAAATGGGAATTCCGCACACTCCGGAATGATCACGCTAGCTAACCTGTTCGGGAACTCATCGTGTATCATATTACGATGGGGGAATTTCCTACACTCTCGCCTGCGGCTTCATCCCAAACCGTGTCGTTCTTTTGAATGGCGGAATATGGCTGCGCCATGGCGCCGAGCTTTCTTTTCTACGGTGTCTCACTTTTTCGAGCATGTTGGAATGTGACCCCTTTAGGGCAACGTGAGCCGGGTCCAAGCAGAGACTGACACTCCCTTTCTCTACTGGGCCAGCCACAGTGACCATTGTGTCTTTCTCACTGGACCTCTCCTTCTTGTTCTCCCTCCGTCCGTCTGATTCAATTACCTTACCAGGGGGTGATGACGGGGCCCTGTTTCACACTAATACACCACCCGGCGTATTCTATATCCACAAATGGGTCTTGTGACACTTTCTTCCTCTGCTCTACTTCTCTCTCTCCCTCCATTTTTCTCCCTCTATAACAGCCTCCCTCTTTCACTCCCCCTTCTTTCTCTCTCAGGTCTCTACATCTATTTCCCCCCTCGCCATCTTTCTCTCTAACCCCCCCTTTCTGCTTAAATTTATTTTTCGGTGGGTAAAAACCTCTAAACTGATTGGAAAGTGACACGGCCGCAGGACAGCGTGGCGGGCACACACGGCAACGGGGCTGGAGGTGGCAGTAGGGGCACCCGCAACAAAGCAGTCTGACCTATCAAATCACATTAGGAGGCCGCGGGGTTAAAACGCTGACACCTTCAATATATGCCAGAGGGGACGAGGGGTGTAAATCACCAAGTTAAGGCAACCCACGCTCCAGCTCCTATAGGTGTCCCGAATTGCACTCTCTTCCCTAGTGAGTGCACTACAGTTAACCAAAGACCATCGGGATCTGGGGTTGATGTTGGGACACACGCCTTGGCTCTTAAAGTAATCCTTCTGAAGACATTACGCAAATGCAAGGTCTAGGAGCATTATACTGCGCAAGGATATCAAGATGACCAAAAATAACCTCCATATTTTGGTTGCATTAAGGTGATTTGGTTATATGGTTATATACCCGTCTCACCATTTGAATGGCAGATCCCCCATTAAAGGGGATCCTTAATATAGGCATTTCAGTAATAGCCACACCTTCCAAGACCAGAGTTGTTTAGAAATTGCATAGTCTGCCTTTAACAGGCACATTCAAACCTCAGAACTTTGGACCCATCTCTTCCTAATTCCCCCCCAAAACAAGGACTTTACTAAACACCTCTGTTACAAAGCAGCCAGCTTTGTGGCTGCTGCTGGCAGACTCCTCTGTCCCATGCTCTCGCCCTCCCAACATTCTCCCGAACCATCCATTTATTCCCTGCCTGCCTCCCCCCCAAAAATCGAAATTGGCTTTCCGCTTATCGAGTGACTGGAGGAGAGGCAGGACGGCAGGGGTCGGCGTCGTCCAAGGCGACCGGCCGTTGAAGTCTTTGAGCTCGGGGCTCAGCGCCGCGGCTCTGTACCACTGTCATCCACATGACTCGAGATAGGGTCCGGTGGGGGTGTGGGGGCAGGCTGGATCGGCTGCACGCCGAGGTGGACCGGGGGGGGGGGGGTTCTGACGGAAACAGCCATCAGAGGCAGAAGTGTTTCATGTGGGCGACATGTGGGGAGGCAGCGGGGGGCTTTCGTAGTTCACGCGCGGGCCTCGCCTTCACCGCTTTGACTCACACCCCCAAGGACTTTCCACGGCAACCGTGGAAGCAGAGAGGGAGTGGGGGGGGGGACCACATTGACAGACATGACACAGACAAGAAGAAAGTAAAAAGTCTAAACACCAGCGTCTACCAACTATGATCCCGCAGGATGTAGAAACAGCATTTCATACTGGGATCTAAACATGGAGGATTTTTGCGTCTAGGTATTTATCTCGCAAATTAAAGTGATGTTCAGAAAATTAGGCCAATGGGACTGAGCTGTCTTGAAATACCATTGCAAAAATGTACAGTTGCGTTCCTCAGGTGAAGAAAATGCAACTATGTAAAACCACAGCCCATAATATTCTGATATCCTTGTTCTGCATTATTAGATTGTCTCTGCGTATAAAAATCGCAGACAAAACCATTTGCAGTGCACACACTGGACAAAAAAACCCACACAGGTGTGTTAGAGAGTGCGTGCGAATAGGTAATTTACAATGTATCTGCAGGCCAAGAGATTTTCCAGGTTGGCTACATCACCTAACTGGTTAATTGTACAGAAGACACCTGCTTATGCTGTATGGGATGCAGAGTTGGGGAAAGGTTGCATCCCGACATTAATGCCAATCTCCAAACGTCTGCGAAATATCATATTCTTTGTTCATTCTTAGAGGAAGGCTTTCTTTGCGCGTGGCTTCTGTTAGCTGCGTGCTGTGGAACGGCCAGGGTGAGGAATGCAGTTTCTAGGCAACAGGCATAACAATGGCACAGGTGCTCACTCTTTCTCCTTGTCAAATATGGGAGGGCTTTTCATCCCAGCCTCTCTTGCTCTCTCTGTCTCTCTCTGTCTGAGGTTAAATGGTTGCCGTACAAGTTCAACTTTTCCGAAACGTTCTGAAAAAAGAAAACCTCTCGATTTTTTGTCTTCTGACACTTCAAAATATTGTATTAGATAATGGGAAAGGCCATTTGGGGGTGCGCTGAGGGTTTTCTGTGTAATAACCATATTATATTCTAATAAAGATGCTCACATTACATGGTAAGCCTGAATAAGGGTCTACAAGTTTTTCGGTCCAGAGCATTTTTCTATAGCAGTGATTCAAAATAAATCTAAAGGCTTTACCGTGTTATGTTTTTTAGAAAGGATTTTGTTTCTTTCAAGAGCTTGGACTAATCCTTGCAAAATTTTTAGTCACCAAATCACAAAACAGCCGGATGAAAAAGGAAGCATGGAAGGAAGGGAGAAGGAAAGAAAGACAAGGGCAGTCCTAGCAGGCTGTTAACACAGGCCAATTTTCTTGGCTCTGACTCATTCCTCACTCTTCAGAGATGGCAGAGGCTTTGAGCTTGGTTAAATTGTCTCCCCCCCCCCACCTCTCTACCCTCCTAGTTCCACCCCTCCCTCAGCCGGTAGTCTTTCGCCCTTAATCAGAAGGCTGCGGCTCCCCAGCGCCCCCCCCCCCTTCCCTCCACCGCTTGCTCTCTCTCCCTCTCTCTCGATTCTCTCTCCCCTCCCCCGCCTCTCGCTCCCTCAACACCCCTGCAGTTAGCGTCTGCCAAAGGCCGCTTCTGTTCATCACTCAGCCTTGCACTTAGCAACAAAAGATGTGTGGTAATTTCCCCCCGCGCAGGCCGGTCCCCGGGGGGGGGCCCCGCCACCGCTAAACCGCCGCCTGCCGCCACTGACCTCCATGTCACGCATGATCGACGCCGCGAGAGTGGCGGACCGCCGCAGTCTGAGTGGCAGTCCAGGGACCGGGGCGCCGGGGGTGGAGGGGGGTGTGGGGATGAGGAAGGGCGGGGTGGAAGGCGAAGGCTGTCGCTAGCCCCCAGATAGCCCCGGGGGGGGGCATTTACACGGAGCGGTCAGGACGGATCCTCCAGCGGCCCGGGCTCTGTTCCGGTCTTTGTTTACCTCCGTCTGCCGTGTCACGTGCGTCTGTGAGCGTGTGCTACTCGGGAACACATGACCCAACACACACTAATTGACAAACGGACACATACACCAGTCAGCCACAGTGCCCACACGCACGCCTCACCCGTGCCGAGACCAGACATATTAACGGAAATCTCACCGCCCGGCACGCCTGATGTGGGCCGTGGACGAGGCAGAGGCTAAGCGGACGTTTGGGGGGGGGGGGGGGGGGGGGGGGGGGGGGGG